>CM033647.1:39221532-39507289 GCA_019512145.1 Engystomops pustulosus
CAAGTTGAATTTGTATGTAAGTCGGAACTGTATATTTTATAATTGTAACCCCAGCTAATTTTTTTTTTTGGTCTCTGCGACAATTTGATTTTAAAAATGTTAAGTTGTCATAAGAACCAGAAATAACCATAAATGTTAATTACAGACACATTTAATTAGGTTACAGCTGTTTATTGTAGCCTGGGACTAAAGTACAGTAACTTAACAATTAGCAGAGGTCCGTTTGTAACTAGGGGTCGTCTGTAAGTCAGGTGTTCTTAAGTAGGGGACCGCCTGTATCAGTTTTGTGGGACGAGCTGACGTTTTCATGGATACCATTTTTGGAACTGTACAGCCTTTTCATCACATTTTATTCTATTTTGATGGGTGCAAAACAGAAAAAAAATGTCTGGATTTTTTTTGTCCATGTGTGTTCTCCACTTATAATAATTTTCATATTCTTAAAGATCCACCTTTTCAGAATGTGGCAACTAACATGTTCATAATTATGTTTGTTTATTCCCATTTCTGTTTTGGTGAAAAGGGGGGAGGATTTCAAAATATTTACGGTTTTAAACTTTATATTTTTTATAAAATATATATTATTTATAAATTTATAATATTAGGATTTTTTTTTAGACTAGCAAAAGATCACCTTCACTCATTGAGGTCACAGGAGGCAATTATCATATCTCATATTAGATGTTGCTAAAGAGGGATTAAAAAGGGACCAAATCTAATGCATCCTTTCATAAATGAACGATTCTAGTTTTGAAAGTATTCTTACTTTGCAACAACAGCTGCTTAAAACTTTTGCACAGTGCTACATAACACTGGAGAGAACTCCAACACTGTAGCATCTGAGAGGTTAGGTATGGGGTTCCCCTGTCCCTGATCATCAACATAAAAATAAAGAAGGTGACAAACATCAATGAAACAGAAGCGAGGTTCTACTTACCATTTTGTAGCGTTTGGGCTCGAGATTCCTTTCCTAAATTTGTGTGAAAACCACCAACAAGTGTTGAAGTTTTACCAATTCCTAGAAAAAACGGAAGAAAAAGATCCAGTTTAGTGAGCAGTTACTAATAAAACACATTTTTTGGTGTAGAACGGTTTATACAGAGCACTTTAAATAAGTATTAGAAGAAAAAATGCTAAAATCACTAGAATTCTAGTAAAAACTATACAGAGGGAAAAAAAGGATCAATTTAAGTATAAACATCGCCATCTAGTGTAAGAATGATAAATTGCAGTGTATAATAACAGGTTGTTTCTTATCGGGACAACTTACTCCTACATTAAGGCCTCATTAACATGAACGTTACTTGTGTGCTAGCCGTTGTATAGCACACAGCTCCATGTATTTCTATGGGCTCATACACACAGCTCTGCGTAAGAGCGGACTGCCCATGATACAGTATAAGTTTCAGGCTTTAGCAGGCGCGCGGCTGTGATAGGGACAGCACTGATAGTTTCTGTATACTAAGACTCTGCAGTGACTGGTAGTAATGCAAGTGAAAGGGAGTGTGTAGAGAGGCGAGAATATGCTCTTTATTATTTTTAAAGGTCCCAAACCGTATCTAAAAAACAACATCTAGAGACCTGGACAACCCCTTTAATCCCAAACAGCCTTTCCTTATATATAGATTGCGTTTCTAGTAGATTTATCCTATGTGCGCGGCTTTTAACCGTCACAGGGAGTGCTGGGAGTTCCCCCGTTTACATTCACTCTTACTGCTATTATACTTCTTAATTATCGTTTGAAGTAAATGGGATGGGCACAAGCAAAGCCAAACACCCAGCTGTAATAGTTAATATTGTTCCGGGGCGGCTGTTTGGCCAGCAGAGGGAAATTCTATATAATGCAGGGACTCCCGTCCTCTGCTCTGAGTGCAGTCGTGCCAATATACGGCACATATACACGGGCTGTACACATTCATGTTAACAGCGCTTAGGCTGCGGTCACAAGTTCTGCTAGCGTTGCGTTCATAACCCCTGTGCGCAAGCGGAACGTGTGACTGCGCCTTCAGACTGGTGAGTTCTACCCCACAGTGGTCAAAACGACCCATTAATACATGTCCCTCAAGGTTCTCCAGCCTCCTTGCGTTCACCATTAACTTCAGTGTACAGAAAGTAACCTACCATTTTGATTCCGTTAATAATAACAGAAAAATGACACATCCCTTTTGTGCTATTTTTAAACTATTAAAAGGGGTTGTTTTTTTTTTTTAATAAATGTATATCAGACATGTGGGAGGGAGTGGATGCTGTAAAAATGATAAAAATTTTACTCTGTACTCACTTATTTCGACATTCCTGTTGTCCCTCCGCACCACACGTCACTGCCCGGCCCCTGTTTGTTTACAGGCCGGGTTTTCCTTCCCGACTACTGCCAGTCGCCTGGTACACATTGTAATCGATGTTGTAGCAGATGGTCAGGAAAGCAGCACCGGCCTCCAGACAAACATAAGCATGGCAGTGACGGGTGACATCATGGGACAACAGGAGCACCGGAGGAGGTGAATATAAGATTTTTAAGTATTCACAGGTAGAGCAGAACTAAACAGTAATTGACCTCTGATATTACAGTCCGGGTCTGTGGGCCACGACCCATTAGAGTCTTCTCCAAGTGAAAGTAGCATACACAGCAGCCCTACAGATTGCCTGGACCCTACAGATAGCGTCTTGTGAAATGTCAGACTTTGTGAAGAAACGCAAGCTTATATGATAGCTGTGTAATCTCTTGTGTGCACATGTTCTCCTACAACTGCTAGTACTGTACATACAATAATACCCCTATACTGGACATCTATACTGCTAACTTATACTGTACCCCTACCATCCTACCATACATACTACTCCCCTATACTTGTACATCTATTGTCTCCCTTATACTATACATACATACTACTCGCCTTTTTAATGTACTGCTATAATATTCCCTATACTGACATACTATACTACCCCTATAACTGATACATCCTATACTGCCTCCCTTATAATTCGTACCTACTATAATAATAACTATACTGTACCTGCTATACTAACTCCCTTTACAGTACATAAATTACTATTCATACTGCTATACACTTCACTATACTTGCTACCTACTTTATACTACTACCTATATCTACATACATATCTCCATATACTGTGTACCTGCTATACTACTTCCTATACTGTACCTATTATACTCCGCCCCTATATGTGTACTACTATACTAACTCCCATTATACTGTACCTGCTTATACTATTCCCTATATACTGTACCTATTATTACTACTCCCATATATTGATACCTCCTCTATAATACTCCCATACCTGTAACTACTATACTATTCCCAGCTGTAATCCTACTATACTACCCCCTTTATACGGTACGTGCTTATGACGCTCCCTTTATACTGTACCGACTATACTACTTACCTATACTGTACCGCCTATACTAATCCTTACCAGTACATACTATTCTAAATGTGTACCTGCCTACTACGGCCCTTATACCTGTACCTGATGCGTAACTACTCCCCGATACTTGTACATCACATAATACTTACATATACTCTACATTACTATTACACTCCTAATACTGTACCTGCTATACTACTTCCCCTGACGTGTACCTACTATTCTACGCCCATAGACTGTAACTAGATACTACTACCCACACGGGACCGACGATACGAAGCCTCTATCTGTTTTTTTTTTTTTTTTTTTTTTTCTTTTTTATACCTGCTATACTATATACTACTCCCATATACGGACAACTATACTATTACCCGATACCAGTGGTGGCGCGTGCGAACCTATGGCCCGGGTGCCAAGGCTGGCACTCAGAGCCCTTCTCTATGGGCCACCCTTGCCATCACCCAACCGCAGACTCTGCCAGACGGACTCAAGGAATTCTTGCCGTCCCAGGGCCAGCCCAGACCCCTAGAAGGAAGCTACCATGTGATAACCAAAGCTTTGTTTCACCTTCTTTCTAAGGTATGGTGTCCTCGTTGCATATACAATTAAACATTGGGACAGAGCAGGGAAGTAGTAACAAGTTACTGTTTTTTTAAATTGCCGTATTGGCACTTGCACGAAAAAATATGGGGGTTTGGATGCAGTTTGGGACAATCGGTGTTCTAAAAGGTTTGCATCAGACATTATAATGTACTAATATACTACTGACCTTAGTCGCTAACCAATATATTTCTAACTTATAATGTAAGAATATACTGCTCCCTTATACTGTACCTACTATACTAATAAAAGTATGAATGTAAAGAAGAGAAGAGGAAAAGATAAAAGGCGGATGGAGAAAAT
This sequence comes from Engystomops pustulosus, assembly GCA_019512145.1. Taxonomy (NCBI): domain Eukaryota; kingdom Metazoa; phylum Chordata; class Amphibia; order Anura; family Leptodactylidae; genus Engystomops; species Engystomops pustulosus. The sequence goes on from CM033647.1 coordinate 39,225,823, forward strand.
CTTTAGATAACACGATGAGACCAAACTAAAAACCAAGACACAATTTTCTTTTATCTCATTGAAAGTGCCAAACAGACATGAAATGTACAATTTTGGCGATTATACTCCCTGCTCTGTCACAGCGTCATTGTGTGTGTATGCACAGGCTCCGTGAGGACAAATATAAGGCAGAAAATAGAAGAAATTGATATGATCATTGTAGCTCTGCTCCAGGTCCCATACAGGAAGAAAGAATGTCAGGGCAGGAGCTACACTGATAATCCAGATCTGTCCCACAATCCAGTATAGCTTTTACCAGTAGCGCTGTCACTTTAAAATAGCTCGTGTTACGCACGTCCTGGGCTGTCTGGGACTGAGCAAGGAAGATACCTGAAGTCATCTACTGGCGTGATGGCATGATGCCCACCGAAAGGGCTCTGGTCCACCTCTGGCACCCGTTGCAATAGGTTAGCCACCAAATGCCCTATCCTGGTACCTACTATACTACTTACCCTAATATTGTCCCCACTATGAACTACTACCTGTATATACTGTAACCTGCTTATGTTCTACCTTCTTAATGTACCTTAATATACTACTCCCCATATACGTACATTGGTATGCTATTTACTCCCTTTATGGACCTACTATAACTCCCATAACTCTGTAACACGATACTATTCTTCTATACTGTATCTGCCTCTTATAGTAAGCAAGAGAAAGTCTTTACATTTAAAATGTGAATTAGTATGTATTGTATGCATAGCAATATTTAGCATAAGCTTATATGTACATGATGTAATGTTATCCCTATAATAACAAAGAAAATGTGGCCACGTGATCCGGTGGTCGGTTTGGGGTTAGCGGCCGACCGTAGAGTGCACGCTCTTTCTGTCCCGGTCTTGAGTTGGGGCGACATATAGCTGCTCGATTTCAGTCAGAACAAACCGTTCGTAAGGTGCCTCGGTAATTCACGCGAGATTAGAGCGGGAAGTGGCCTGCAGCGCCGACGTTGTGTAGGCCGTATGGGGCCGGACTGTTGGTGGATCCTCACTGCCAGTGATTTGGTCAGAGAAAATGGAGAGGCAACCCGCACCCGAGCAGCCGGGTGTGTAATGTTGTAAGAGCTGCGGCTGCTACCGACCATCGATGGAGACGCGGCCCGGGGAGATGCCGTGTGCACGGGATGCGGCTCTGTGCTGGGAGGACAATTATCATTTGCAGAGGTGCAGTTTGTGGAGAACGGGGAGGAAGGAGGGCTCATCAGCGGTGGGAAAGTATTTGTTCCGTTCAGAGGGCGTTGAGTGACGACAGTTATACACGGCACAGAGGGCTAGGAACTGATGTGAGGATGGAGGGGCCCCCCCCCCCAACAAGGTTGGCGGGGCTGATTATGGAGCGGCACAGGGCTCTGTGAGGGCATCCATGGAGGGGGAACAGACTCTGCTGTGGGGTTATGGAGCGGGCACAGGCCCTCTGCCTGAGGGTATGGGGTGGGTGGGCCACAGGATCTGCTGGGGTATGGGGTGGGTGGGCACAGGCTCTGCTGAGGGCATGGAGCGGGCACAGGGATTGCTGAGGGCAAATGGAGGTGGGGGCACTGGACTGGCTGGGGTCATGGAGGAGGCACAGGCTCTGCTGGGGCATGGGGGGGCCAGGGACTCTGCTGGGGTATGGGGCGGGGCGGGGGGCCGGCGCACAGGACTCTGCTGGGGTATGGGCGGGCCAGGCACAGGATCTGCGGGGGTATGAGGGCGGGCACGGGCACGGACTCTGCTGGGGTAGTATGGGGGCGGGCACAGGACTCTGCTGGGTAGGGGGCGGGCACAGGACTCTGCTGGGGTATGGGGCGGGCACAGGACTATGCTTGGGGTATGGGCGGTTATGCACAGGCCTATGTTGCTGGGGGGTTTATGGGGAGGGCCACGGACTTGATGGGGTATGGGGCGCGGGGACAGGACTCTGCTGGGGTATGGGGCGGGCAAGGACTTGCTGGGGTGGGGCGGGCACAGGACTCTGATGGGGTATTTTATGGGGCGGGGCAAGGACGTATGGAGGCAGGGGGGGCAAAGGACTCTGAGGGGTATGGGGCGTGCACATGACTCTGCCTTGGTATATGGGGCGGGGGGGGGGCACAGGAAGGGAGGGGGGGGGGACAAAGGAAGGGGCCACAGGACTATGCTGGGGTCTTATGGGGCGGGGGGGGGCCGGGGGGGGGGGAGGGCACAGGGCCGTGCTGTGGGCAGGGGGGCGGGCACAGGACTCTGCTGTGGGCAGGGCGGCAAAGGATCTGCTGGGGTCTGGGGCGGGGCAGGGCAAAGGACTCTTTGCTGAGGTGTATGGGGGCGGGCACAGGGCTGCTGTGGCATGGGGCGGGCACAGGGCCGTGCTGTTGGCATGGGGCGGAACAGGGCCCGTGATGTGGGCATGGGGCGGGCACAGGGCCCCCGCCGAAAGTATTTGTTTCTATGGGGGGGCAGGGACAGGGTACAGTTGGCAGCAGACATCGGGGTTTGTGTTCGTCTGCGGCAGCGGGGTGATGTGATCATTTCTGGTAATTGCTTTACCTGTAGTAACTGCTCAGTTGCTTTATATCCGTGCATCACCATTTGTCAGCAAATACGGTTCTGCTCGACTCAGTGTTGGATCTGTCTCAGCTTGTTAAAAAAAAAAAAAAAAAAAAAATCAGACCAATACAATGAGCTTTCATCCTTCTACATGATTCTGTGGATAAAGAAATACACCCCGGTTGCTATAGGTAACAACACTAGGGTGGCAGATATATAATTGCTTTATAAATACAGAGGACTTGTAAACAATAGGTCATATGGACAGAGGTGGTGCGGCCCTATTACATATGAGAGGGACTCCAGGTCCTTCACTAATGATTAAGCGTCATGTGGTCATGTCTACACCAGCATAAACAGTAGAAATAGAAATGAAGTTGGCGGATCGCCATCAGGAAGCGGACAGCGTCCTTTTCCTTTTATTTTCATCGTTAATAAAACATGCAATCGTTTTGCGCAATCTGTAGCACTTCATCTTGCCTCGGTGTCCCTGCTGTACACCCTCTCCCTGTGAAAATCGCATGTTTTGTACCCCCTTTTCACGACACTTTAATTTTCAGCTAATGACCAGACTCGATTTTAACAATCTTGGCCACCGTCTCACGATTAATTGGTTAAACTTCGGAACGCTTTAACATTGATCTGGTGATTTGAGAAATGTTTTCTCGTGACACACTGTACTTCATGAGTTATAAAATTTAAGTGTATAAGTTTGCGTTTTGTTCTGAAAAAAAGTGACAAATTTGGCAAACACCAAAGGTTGTAAAAAATTCTTCATTTTCCAAGTTTGAAAATGTTCTGCTTTCCAGACAGGAAGTTAAAACTACCCAAAAAAGCTTGATAATGACATTATTTTAAGCATATTGCTTTATGTTGAGAGGATTTTATGCGTCCGGTCATTTTTCTAGGATGTTATGAGGCGCAGGAACGTTAGGTGATTTTTTTCTAATTTTCATGAAAACTCACATTTTTGAGGGACAAACTCAGCTTTTTCAAGTGACTTTGTAAGGCCTTCTAAATAAATAGTTAAAACCCCATAGTTCCACCCCAACTATAAAAAACTTCACCCTCAACATATGTAAAACAACTTCTATTTAAGTCTAATTTACCCCTTTAATGTGTTTCCATGGGTAAAACAATATGGATCGGCGATTTTGAGAAACTTTTGAAAAATTTTTTGGAAAATACATTAATTTAGGCCAAAACTACAGTTCAGAATAAATTAAATGATGAAACGCTCTGCAAAATTTGATGCCCAATTCTACCGAGTGTAATGATACCCCTAGGGTGGTTAAACTGCCTGTATTATATAGTTTTTATCATCTTTGCTCAATTTTCCTGAGAAACCAATATGGAGAAAAAATGCATGGTTTTTACTATTGAAAATGTGTAGGGCCATAACGTCTGTATTGTTCTGTTGTCAGACCTGCGTTGAGGGCTTATTTTTTTGCGAAAAGAGTTGTTCTTTTAAGTCGGATAAATTAGGGAACGTAACCCAAAACCTTTTTTTGCTAACTTTTCTAGAACATTTTTAGTGATGATATTTGATGAAAAAACTTGTATATTACGGGCAATTTTTCGAGTGGTTTTTTTACACCATTCACCGAGCGGGTGGTTCAATATTTATTTTAGATTATTGTACAGGATTGATACAACTCTGTAGTGTTTTTGTGTTTTATATACTTTATTTGCATTTTATGTGTAATGGGGAGAGAGATTATGAGGACTTTATTTTAGTTCTCTTATATTCTAAAATGACTCTAAAATTTTTTTCTTTTTTAACTTTTTACATTTTCTAATTCGTGGCTTGACAAGCGTCACCGATCGATTGTCAAGCTTTACACTGCAATCACTTGTTATTGAGTGTATAGAGGTTAGTAACTGAGAATGCTTGACCGCGGCTTGTAAGGGTTAAACACCCGGGATCGGAGAAGTTTTCCGATCCGGTGTAAGTGCGGGTCCTGGGCTTGATTATCACAGCCCGACACTGGCACCAACCTAACCCGATATGTTCCCGAAATTTCTTCCGACGTGCGCCCGGATTGTTAGATAGAAAAAGGCGTCGCGTCAGAAGAGAAAGTTCCCTTTATCTTAATGACCGCCGGTAATGAACTCCGAAGGAAAAGACTTTTTAAGGGCATCTACCCCCAGGATGAGGAATGTATGCAATGAGCATAAGGGCTCAGCTCCATTAGCACCCAAGGAGACTGGTGACTCTCAGCCTCATTGCATACATTGATGGGAATGTATTCTTTTCTACTGGTTTTATTTTGTAAAGATATCTTAGTTTGTTGAAAGCTTGCAGCTGTTTGTTTGTTATGGATCTATAAAAAATAGGGATGAGTTTCTAATCTAATTTTGTGCACTGCCCAGTTGGTTGCCTACCAAAAATTGAGAAAAACGAACAACTTATGGATGTTATCATGTGTGCTGCGTTTTTTTTTTTTTTTTTTTTTTTTTTTTTTTGCAAATCCATTTACCTTATGATATGACAGTCAGTGATTCTGCACGTGAGAAAAAAAACAGATTGCATGATGATTTTTTTTTTTCTCACTGTCATGCACATCCATGAAAAAAAATGGTGGGTGTGTAACAGACCATAGAATCAATGGGTCGGCATGCCTCCGCAAAAAAGTAGATGCTTAGTCGACCTCAAGGCAATGCCATATGAAGTCAACTGAGTGTGCAAAAAACGTTCAAACAAAACTATACACAGTGAACCAGTTTTAATATATGTGGCCATAGTGGTTCTGAGTCCTCCCCGGCCTATTCTATTTACTTGCTCCACAGAAATCTGCCATCTCATGTGCAGGGATTTGGACTAATTTATTTGCAAAACTCTTACAAGTCTAAATTCACAACCCCAAGGCCAAACCCAAGCGTCCTGTTCATTTTGCAACAGAAAGAAAACACAAATAAAAAGGTACAAATTATTTAAGGCAGTTTGGGGGGGGGGCATTAAGAAAGCCCCTTGGTTCTGCCCTCCCCTACACGCTTCAGACTCTGGTATCGGTACACGCCCCGACCACTGCTAATGTCACTCATTTTCTTTCAAATATTGGTATGGGAAAGTGGCTAGGGTTGTCTGGCTAGCTCAAAGGGGTTGTCAGGGATTAACATAAACTTTTTATATGTGGCTCCAGGTGGTAGAAATAATAAAGAGGGCCATACATACTCGCCTTATTTTAAGCACCTCGCTTGCCCCATCAGGCCAACCTCTGTATAAGAAGCCGGCGTTTGGCGGTGTGTGAGGATGGAGCAATCTACATGCGGTCCCCTCCTACTAGAAAATCTGACTGGACAGACTACCCCGAGGTAAAGCCAGACCTCCCTGCCCACGTGACATCGGGTGAGCTCTCTGGATGTGGAGTAATTACTGACTTTTTATAAAAATATTTCATTTAATTATTTTTTAAATTGCTTTATTGGCACAGGAATGACCGAATGGCCCATCACAAAAATCAAGGGAGCATTAGTGAGGTACCTCAGAGATAATATCGGACATCATTATGCAATTCATAAGCATTAAGAAACATCTGCAACAAAAGCGAACGAACCTTCTTAAAAACCCCTTCCAACATATAAAGTACAGAACCCACACTTCTCATTCAAAGAGTTTTTTCGGTATTTTCAGACTATAATTTAAAAATTTGTTAGATTAGATTCGCCTGCAGGCATCAAAACTATGAATATTTACTTAACAAATGTTGGAATTATATACTTAAACAAAAAATGTGTGAACAAACTGAAAATATAATTTATATTCTAGGTTGTTTTTATTGCTTTGATTACTTTGCTTTGATTACTGCTTTGCACATCTGGTTTCTCTCGATGAGCTTCAAGAGGTAGTCCACCTGAAATGGTCTCGCCAACAGTCTTGAAGGAATTCCCAGAATGCTTAGCACTATTTGCCCTTCTTGCTTCACTCTTCGGTAGTCACCCCAAAAATCTTGATTGGAGTTTCGTCTGATGACTGTAGTGCCAGGTCATCTGTCAAATAGCCCTTAAACAGCCTTGGAGTGTTTGGGGGTCATTTTCCATTGTCTTGTTGAAAAATAAATGATGGTCCACTACTAAACCACACCATCGGATGGAAAGCAGCCGCTTGCAGAGTGACTGTGGTAACCAGTGCTGTTCAGTATACCTTCATTTTTGAATAAATCCCCAGAGGTGTCACCAGCAAACACCCCACACCATCACACCTCCTCCTCCATGCTGTCACTGTGGGAACCAGGCAGTAGCGGTCATTCATTAAACATTTCTGCTGCGTCAACAGAGACACGTGGTTGGAACCAAAGAGCCAAATTTGGACTTGTCAGACCAAAGCACAATTCCCCCTGGTTAATGTCCATTCCTTTGTTGCATTTAGCCAAACAAGTGCTGTTCTGATGGTGTGCCTGTCCTACCAGTGGTTTCCTAGTAGCACATGAAGGCCTGTCTGTCACGTCTACCTCTTAGCAGTTTGTAGAAACGGTATGCTCTGCTGTAGACCTTTGTGCGGCAGTTTACTGTTGATGTCTTAATCTAGCTGCTGAATAACCTGCGTCTTTTGAGGCTGGGGACCGCGATTCAATTTACTCCAAGCGAGTAGGTACACTTCGGCTTCTTCTTCTGGGGCGCGTGGTCCTCATGTGAGCCAAGTTTTTTGAGCCTTTATGTTTTTGCAACGCGCTTGGGGACACTTCAGAAGTTTCCCAATTTTTTGACTGACTGTACCTCATTTCTAAAGTAATACTGGTATCTTGCCTTAGCTGCTTTTTTCTAGCCATATAAACAAATTCTAACAGTCTATTCAGCTGTGTATACCTGGACTTCTGACACACACATACTGATGTGTCCCAACGCCATTTATAAGACCATGAATCCACTTTTCTTATTAATCCTGACAGGGAACCGTTGATGTGAAAACCTTTTCAGGTGACTACTATGCCAAGAGTGTGAAACCAGTAATCAAAGCAAAAGGAACCTAGAATATAGACACATTTGCAGTGTTTCAACACTCTATTTGTTAAGTATAATAATTCACGCTGTGTAATTCATAGGTTGATGATTCCTTCAGTGTAAATTTAAAATTTTTTATAGTAGAAACATACAGAAAAACTCTTGAATGAGAAGGTGTGTGAAACTTTCGGTCGTGCTGACATATTAACATATTCATCCTGTTGAGTGGTTGTCAAGATTATAGTTACTGAACTTAGCCCCAGGCTTGCATTGATGGTTTATAAGGTCTCGGCATTGAATCTGTCTTGTGTTTTATATGGACAACACCAAAATTGTCACTGAGCAGAAAGGTGTCAGTAGTTACACCGTATTCCGACTTCCATATCGGACACCATCTTAGACAAACCAGCAGAACATAATCCTGTATTAACCTGAGGGGACGTGATTAACCTTCCAACATGGAAGAAAAAATGCTTTCAAGCTGGTAAAATGCATAGTAAAATATAAACGCATGTGTCTGGACCGCTCACGTTGTGCATGCCACTAGAGGCCGCAGTACACGTGACCGTTTTGGAATCTGTTGTTGCGCCGTATCTTTTAAAAAACGCATGCGTTATTACAAGGTGGCATGCGATTTTAGAAAATGCATTGTTTTTGAACCTTTTATGTTTATTCAATATGTTGGTAAACCTTTGTCCAACAACACATGCGTTTTTCAAAAACTGCTCAGCCTATGTTTCCGACAAGAAAGGGTATGAGATACTCACTCGGTACCTAATGGCAGTACAGTGCTACCTTGGCGAGACATGTGAGGGTTTGCGGCCCTTCAAACGAAAGCCACCCCGCACCATTTTCCTCACACTACTGGATACCGTCTTGCTGAAGGATGTTGCAGACGATCGCTTTACGGCGATCCTCATGGTGAATTTGCCAATCTGGTTGTTGTCTCTAGAAAATGCAAGCATCCTACACCATGTTGGGCTGTGAGACAACCTTGCATGTGGATATCATCCTTATGGAATCGGGTTTCTATGTTTTTATAATTTGTGGCAGAACTTTGCACATTTTTTGCCCTGCTTCATTTGCAGTGGCACCTGTAGGTGACCTCCTGGTACTGCTGTGCACAAAGTTGAAGGTAGCGGTCCTGCCGCTCGTTATTGCCCCTACGGCCCCCTCCACGTCTACTGTTGTGCCGGCCTGTCCGTGGTAGTGCTCCAGCCTCTGGACATACACTGACAGAGCAGCAAACCTTCTGGCCACAGCTCGCATTGATGCCCTCCCTGGATGAGTGCACTATCTGACCAATGTTTGGGTTTTAGAGTGCATCTCTGCTACCACTAGTGTTTATAAAAAAAACACCACAAACATCAATGGACCAAACCTCTGCCAGAAGATAAAAAAATTGGTATGAGAAGTGTTGCGGTCCCCCACCTTCAGAACGTTCCTTTATTGTGTGTGCTTGCTAATCTGCCTGTGAAAGTGATTCTAATCAACGGTTTGCTTCCTAAGTGAGATGTTTAGTTTCATAGAGTTTGATTTACTGTGTTATAATGTGTTGTTAAAGTATTTTTTGAGCAGTGTATATTAAAAAGCTTGCATACAGAAAATAGTTTTCTGCTCCTCCCCACACTGGTCCTTGATGTATTTGTTGTCTGGTTTGTTTGATGTTGTTACTATGTGGCGGTAGGTGTACAACTATATCGGCATTAAAAGCTGCTGCTTATGTAGGTGTTTTGGAGTCTATGACTTCTGTTTGCTCATTGTTTTTTCCCGGCGTAGTGGTAACATCACGCATATCCCTTCTGGCAGATACATTTTTTGGAGGGTCACTCTACTCTCTAGGATACAGTCATTCACCTATGCCCATGGACTCTCATTTACAGTATCGCCTTACAGACAGTATGTGAAAACTATTGGGTCAGTCCCGTCAGAGTGATTCCACAAAGACAGCATTCCATGGATGTGGGGAGGCCCAGGGCGCTGAGCTTATATGATGAGCTGATGTCACCCCTGATGGAAGGATTTATTTAAACACTGTTCCTTGAATAAGCCACTAATTTCCCTGTAGTTGGATCCAAAGAGAGCGATATATGATGGAAACCTTGCCACGATGGATCATACATCTGGAGCTTAGTTTTTGGGAGTAGAGATGATCGACCCATAGTGTTAGTTAGGTGTTGGACGGGCAGCCCGTGAATATTGTCGGATTGCGCCAAAACAGCGATCCGGAAATATTGACGACCCCCCCCCTTGCAGTACCATGGCTTAATAGCCTTCATTTGTATCCATTTGTGTGTGATTGGCTTTTCTAGCGCCAATCGGCAAATTGCAGGTGCCGGCCAATTCTGCTTCTTTGTTAGCCAGAGTGTGGGGTCTTCAGTAATAAATATTCGAAATATATATTACTACGGAATGACAAAGCCATTTACGAACTTCTTCTTTATTTCTTCGCCATTCCATCTCGAAGCTTGACATGAATGAAAGTACCGGTCCTGCCTATATCGACCAGTATTTCCCCTCCTGTTGCATTCTCTGAGGCCTTTGACAAATACAAGTAAGAATGGTTTACATTGTTCTTAGTTAGATTTGTCCATTAGCGACTGACACGCGAGAGGAAAATCAAACAAATCATAAAATGGATGTGTGCGTGTTTTGTGGCGAGGATGTCTGGACTACCTGCTAGAGACGATGTATTATGTGAAACGACAAATATGCTCCTGAGCGTTTCCCGTCAGTGGTTTGATACCTATTTAAATGCCAGCCTGTCGAGCAGCCATTACAGCTCCCGACGGGAAATCAATCGCCTCGCCTGCTGCCATCCATCTTGCCATTACCCCAGGCCGGCATTGAACCAGATCTACTTATATACTTAAGCAGTAAAGTAGCACGGTCCTTCCGTGTAACTGGATCTGGTAACAACGTTACGGTGACCTATATTTACACCCCTTAGACTTAAGCCACTTTTCACTCTCCTGAACGCCCATTTTTTCAAATACTGCACACTGTTGGTCACTACACGGGTTATAATCTTCGGACACTTTATCATATCCAGTGTTTTAAAATTGTTTATCCCCTCGGAAACATTTGTACTCATGTTAGTGTGCAAACAATTTGTGTGTATGTTTTGATTTATTTAGGAGAAAACAGATTTGGTGATATCTTGGAAAAAATTTTGATTTTCGAACTTCAAATGATTTTCTACTTTATTCCACACATATCATAACACCATTTTGTAGGATGTTATGGACTTGAAACGTTAGGTGCCCGATTTTTCACACTTTCAGTAAAAAAAAACCCCTAAAATCCTGCTATGAGGGACTGCTCAGGTTTTTTCACAATACACTTTGAGAGAGCCTAAATAAAGTAAAACCCCAATAAATGTACCTCATTGTAGAAACTACACCCCTCAACGTACGTGTGAAACAACTTTTATTGAAGTTTGTTTAACCGTTCTAACCTATGATCGCGGGTGTTAAGGCATGTGTCCGGCTATAATTATAGCTGAGCACCCGCAGCTTCTTGGACGCCGCTCCGTTAGAGCCGGTGCCAGAATCATGAGTAATATACTAGCATTTTGCGGGAATGCACCTCCCGACGATGCAGAGTACATTCGTCAAATGTCGGGAAGGGTAAAGAATTTCCCGTTTCAGTCAAATACAGTTATTCTTTAGTCGCATTTTCAATTCATACTTTTTGTATAAGTTCCACCTGCTTTACCTCCATCTCTGCTTGCTGTAATTCTGTAGGAAGCGAACGTTCAATGTTACTTCCATGGATAATACTGGTCGTTGTGTTATGTGATGGTCACACACTGAACAAACAGGCTTTAACCCCTTAATTTTAATCATTTCCTTGAAAAATTGTGTGGGACAACAACAGTGTATGATAGCTGTGTAATCTCTTGTGTGCACATGTTCTCCTACAACTGCACTTTGTGTCCCACAATTTTTCCAAGGAAAGGATTAAAATTAAAGGGGTTTAAAGCCTGTTTGTTCACTTGTGTGACATCACATTACCAAAGACCAGTATTTATCCAATGGAAGTAAACATTGAAGTTCTCTACAGAATTACAGCAAGCAGAGATGGAGAAAGCAGTGTGGAATTTATACAAAAAGTATATTGAAAAATGCTAGTACTGTACATACAATAATACCCCTATACTGGACATCTATACTGCTAACTTATACTGTACCCCTACCATCCTACCATACATACTACTCCCCTATACTTGTACATCTATTGTCTCCCTTATACTATACATACATACTACTCGCCTTTTTAATGTACTGCTATAATATTCCCTATACTGACATACTATACTACCCCTATAACTGATACATCCTATACTGCCTCCCTTATAATTCGTACCTACTATAATAATAACTATACTGTACCTGCTATACTAACTCCCTTTACAGTACATAAATTACTATTCATACTGCTATACACTTCACTATACTTGCTACCTACTTTATACTACTACCTATATCTACATACATATCTCCATATACTGTGTACCTGCTATACTACTTCCTATACTGTACCTATTATACTCCGCCCCTATATGTGTACTACTATACTAACTCCCATTATACTGTACCTGCTTATACTATTCCCTATATACTGTACCTATTATTACTACTCCCATATATTGATACCTCCTCTATAATACTCCCATACCTGTAACTACTATACTATTCCCAGCTGTAATCCTACTATACTACCCCCTTTATACGGTACGTGCTTATGACGCTCCCTTTATACTGTACCGACTATACTACTTACCTATACTGTACCGCCTATACTAATCCTTACCAGTACATACTATTCTAAATGTGTACCTGCCTACTACGGCCCTTATACCTGTACCTGATGCGTAACTACTCCCCGATACTTGTACATCACATAATACTTACATATACTCTACATTACTATTACACTCCTAATACTGTACCTGCTATACTACTTCCCCTGACGTGTACCTACTATTCTACGCCCATAGACTGTAACTAGATACTACTACCCACACGGGACCGACGATACGAAGCCTCTATCTGTTTTTTTTTTTTTTTTTTTTTTTCTTTTTTATACCTGCTATACTATATACTACTCCCATATACGGACAACTATACTATTACCCGATACCAGTGGTGGCGCGTGCGAACCTATGGCCCGGGTGCCAAGGCTGGCACTCAGAGCCCTTCTCTATGGGCCACCCTTGCCATCACCCAACCGCAGACTCTGCCAGACGGACTCAAGGAATTCTTGCCGTCCCAGGGCCAGCCCAGACCCCTAGAAGGAAGCTACCATGTGATAACCAAAGCTTTGTTTCACCTTCTTTCTAAGGTATGGTGTCCTCGTTGCATATACAATTAAACATTGGGACAGAGCAGGGAAGTAGTAACAAGTTACTGTTTTTTTAAATTGCCGTATTGGCACTTGCACGAAAAAATATGGGGGTTTGGATGCAGTTTGGGACAATCGGTGTTCTAAAAGGTTTGCATCAGACATTATAATGTACTAATATACTACTGACCTTAGTCGCTAACCAATATATTTCTAACTTATAATGTAAGAATATACTGCTCCCTTATACTGTACCTACTATACTAATAAAAGTATGAATGTAAAGAAGAGAAGAGGAAAAGATAAAAGGCGGATGGAGAAAATCTTTAGATAACACGATGAGACCAAACTAAAAACCAAGACACAATTTTCTTTTATCTCATTGAAAGTGCCAAACAGACATGAAATGTACAATTTTGGCGATTATACTCCCTGCTCTGTCACAGCGTCATTGTGTGTGTATGCACAGGCTCCGTGAGGACAAATATAAGGCAGAAAATAGAAGAAATTGATATGATCATTGTAGCTCTGCTCCAGGTCCCATACAGGAAGAAAGAATGTCAGGGCAGGAGCTACACTGATAATCCAGATCTGTCCCACAATCCAGTATAGCTTTTACCAGTAGCGCTGTCACTTTAAAATAGCTCGTGTTACGCACGTCCTGGGCTGTCTGGGACTGAGCAAGGAAGATACCTGAAGTCATCTACTGGCGTGATGGCATGATGCCCACCGAAAGGGCTCTGGTCCACCTCTGGCACCCGTTGCAATAGGTTAGCCACCAAATGCCCTATCCTGGTACCTACTATACTACTTACCCTAATATTGTCCCCACTATGAACTACTACCTGTATATACTGTAACCTGCTTATGTTCTACCTTCTTAATGTACCTTAATATACTACTCCCCATATACGTACATTGGTATGCTATTTACTCCCTTTATGGACCTACTATAACTCCCATAACTCTGTAACACGATACTATTCTTCTATACTGTATCTGCCTCTTATAGTAAGCAAGAGAAAGTCTTTACATTTAAAATGTGAATTAGTATGTATTGTATGCATAGCAATATTTAGCATAAGCTTATATGTACATGATGTAATGTTATCCCTATAATAACAAAGAAAATGTGGCCACGTGATCCGGTGGTCGGTTTGGGGTTAGCGGCCGACCGTAGAGTGCACGCTCTTTCTGTCCCGGTCTTGAGTTGGGGCGACATATAGCTGCTCGATTTCAGTCAGAACAAACCGTTCGTAAGGTGCCTCGGTAATTCACGCGAGATTAGAGCGGGAAGTGGCCTGCAGCGCCGACGTTGTGTAGGCCGTATGGGGCCGGACTGTTGGTGGATCCTCACTGCCAGTGATTTGGTCAGAGAAAATGGAGAGGCAACCCGCACCCGAGCAGCCGGGTGTGTAATGTTGTAAGAGCTGCGGCTGCTACCGACCATCGATGGAGACGCGGCCCGGGGAGATGCCGTGTGCACGGGATGCGGCTCTGTGCTGGGAGGACAATTATCATTTGCAGAGGTGCAGTTTGTGGAGAACGGGGAGGAAGGAGGGCTCATCAGCGGTGGGAAAGTATTTGTTCCGTTCAGAGGGCGTTGAGTGACGACAGTTATACACGGCACAGAGGGCTAGGAACTGATGTGAGGATGGAGGGGCCCCCCCCCCCAACAAGGTTGGCGGGGCTGATTATGGAGCGGCACAGGGCTCTGTGAGGGCATCCATGGAGGGGGAACAGACTCTGCTGTGGGGTTATGGAGCGGGCACAGGCCCTCTGCCTGAGGGTATGGGGTGGGTGGGCCACAGGATCTGCTGGGGTATGGGGTGGGTGGGCACAGGCTCTGCTGAGGGCATGGAGCGGGCACAGGGATTGCTGAGGGCAAATGGAGGTGGGGGCACTGGACTGGCTGGGGTCATGGAGGAGGCACAGGCTCTGCTGGGGCATGGGGGGGCCAGGGACTCTGCTGGGGTATGGGGCGGGGCGGGGGGCCGGCGCACAGGACTCTGCTGGGGTATGGGCGGGCCAGGCACAGGATCTGCGGGGGTATGAGGGCGGGCACGGGCACGGACTCTGCTGGGGTAGTATGGGGGCGGGCACAGGACTCTGCTGGGTAGGGGGCGGGCACAGGACTCTGCTGGGGTATGGGGCGGGCACAGGACTATGCTTGGGGTATGGGCGGTTATGCACAGGCCTATGTTGCTGGGGGGTTTATGGGGAGGGCCACGGACTTGATGGGGTATGGGGCGCGGGGACAGGACTCTGCTGGGGTATGGGGCGGGCAAGGACTTGCTGGGGTGGGGCGGGCACAGGACTCTGATGGGGTATTTTATGGGGCGGGGCAAGGACGTATGGAGGCAGGGGGGGCAAAGGACTCTGAGGGGTATGGGGCGTGCACATGACTCTGCCTTGGTATATGGGGCGGGGGGGGGGCACAGGAAGGGAGGGGGGGGGGACAAAGGAAGGGGCCACAGGACTATGCTGGGGTCTTATGGGGCGGGGGGGGGCCGGGGGGGGGGGAGGGCACAGGGCCGTGCTGTGGGCAGGGGGGCGGGCACAGGACTCTGCTGTGGGCAGGGCGGCAAAGGATCTGCTGGGGTCTGGGGCGGGGCAGGGCAAAGGACTCTTTGCTGAGGTGTATGGGGGCGGGCACAGGGCTGCTGTGGCATGGGGCGGGCACAGGGCCGTGCTGTTGGCATGGGGCGGAACAGGGCCCGTGATGTGGGCATGGGGCGGGCACAGGGCCCCCGCCGAAAGTATTTGTTTCTATGGGGGGGCAGGGACAGGGTACAGTTGGCAGCAGACATCGGGGTTTGTGTTCGTCTGCGGCAGCGGGGTGATGTGATCATTTCTGGTAATTGCTTTACCTGTAGTAACTGCTCAGTTGCTTTATATCCGTGCATCACCATTTGTCAGCAAATACGGTTCTGCTCGACTCAGTGTTGGATCTGTCTCAGCTTGTTAAAAAAAAAAAAAAAAAAAAAATCAGACCAATACAATGAGCTTTCATCCTTCTACATGATTCTGTGGATAAAGAAATACACCCCGGTTGCTATAGGTAACAACACTAGGGTGGCAGATATATAATTGCTTTATAAATACAGAGGACTTGTAAACAATAGGTCATATGGACAGAGGTGGTGCGGCCCTATTACATATGAGAGGGACTCCAGGTCCTTCACTAATGATTAAGCGTCATGTGGTCATGTCTACACCAGCATAAACAGTAGAAATAGAAATGAAGTTGGCGGATCGCCATCAGGAAGCGGACAGCGTCCTTTTCCTTTTATTTTCATCGTTAATAAAACATGCAATCGTTTTGCGCAATCTGTAGCACTTCATCTTGCCTCGGTGTCCCTGCTGTACACCCTCTCCCTGTGAAAATCGCATGTTTTGTACCCCCTTTTCACGACACTTTAATTTTCAGCTAATGACCAGACTCGATTTTAACAATCTTGGCCACCGTCTCACGATTAATTGGTTAAACTTCGGAACGCTTTAACATTGATCTGGTGATTTGAGAAATGTTTTCTCGTGACACACTGTACTTCATGAGTTATAAAATTTAAGTGTATAAGTTTGCGTTTTGTTCTGAAAAAAAGTGACAAATTTGGCAAACACCAAAGGTTGTAAAAAATTCTTCATTTTCCAAGTTTGAAAATGTTCTGCTTTCCAGACAGGAAGTTAAAACTACCCAAAAAAGCTTGATAATGACATTATTTTAAGCATATTGCTTTATGTTGAGAGGATTTTATGCGTCCGGTCATTTTTCTAGGATGTTATGAGGCGCAGGAACGTTAGGTGATTTTTTTCTAATTTTCATGAAAACTCACATTTTTGAGGGACAAACTCAGCTTTTTCAAGTGACTTTGTAAGGCCTTCTAAATAAATAGTTAAAACCCCATAGTTCCACCCCAACTATAAAAAACTTCACCCTCAACATATGTAAAACAACTTCTATTTAAGTCTAATTTACCCCTTTAATGTGTTTCCATGGGTAAAACAATATGGATCGGCGATTTTGAGAAACTTTTGAAAAATTTTTTGGAAAATACATTAATTTAGGCCAAAACTACAGTTCAGAATAAATTAAATGATGAAACGCTCTGCAAAATTTGATGCCCAATTCTACCGAGTGTAATGATACCCCTAGGGTGGTTAAACTGCCTGTATTATATAGTTTTTATCATCTTTGCTCAATTTTCCTGAGAAACCAATATGGAGAAAAAATGCATGGTTTTTACTATTGAAAATGTGTAGGGCCATAACGTCTGTATTGTTCTGTTGTCAGACCTGCGTTGAGGGCTTATTTTTTTGCGAAAAGAGTTGTTCTTTTAAGTCGGATAAATTAGGGAACGTAACCCAAAACCTTTTTTTGCTAACTTTTCTAGAACATTTTTAGTGATGATATTTGATGAAAAAACTTGTATATTACGGGCAATTTTTCGAGTGGTTTTTTTACACCATTCACCGAGCGGGTGGTTCAATATTTATTTTAGATTATTGTACAGGATTGATACAACTCTGTAGTGTTTTTGTGTTTTATATACTTTATTTGCATTTTATGTGTAATGGGGAGAGAGATTATGAGGACTTTATTTTAGTTCTCTTATATTCTAAAATGACTCTAAAATTTTTTTCTTTTTTAACTTTTTACATTTTCTAATTCGTGGCTTGACAAGCGTCACCGATCGATTGTCAAGCTTTACACTGCAATCACTTGTTATTGAGTGTATAGAGGTTAGTAACTGAGAATGCTTGACCGCGGCTTGTAAGGGTTAAACACCCGGGATCGGAGAAGTTTTCCGATCCGGTGTAAGTGCGGGTCCTGGGCTTGATTATCACAGCCCGACACTGGCACCAACCTAACCCGATATGTTCCCGAAATTTCTTCCGACGTGCGCCCGGATTGTTAGATAGAAAAAGGCGTCGCGTCAGAAGAGAAAGTTCCCTTTATCTTAATGACCGCCGGTAATGAACTCCGAAGGAAAAGACTTTTTAAGGGCATCTACCCCCAGGATGAGGAATGTATGCAATGAGCATAAGGGCTCAGCTCCATTAGCACCCAAGGAGACTGGTGACTCTCAGCCTCATTGCATACATTGATGGGAATGTATTCTTTTCTACTGGTTTTATTTTGTAAAGATATCTTAGTTTGTTGAAAGCTTGCAGCTGTTTGTTTGTTATGGATCTATAAAAAATAGGGATGAGTTTCTAATCTAATTTTGTGCACTGCCCAGTTGGTTGCCTACCAAAAATTGAGAAAAACGAACAACTTATGGATGTTATCATGTGTGCTGCGTTTTTTTTTTTTTTTTTTTTTTTTTTTTTTTGCAAATCCATTTACCTTATGATATGACAGTCAGTGATTCTGCACGTGAGAAAAAAAACAGATTGCATGATGATTTTTTTTTTTCTCACTGTCATGCACATCCATGAAAAAAAATGGTGGGTGTGTAACAGACCATAGAATCAATGGGTCGGCATGCCTCCGCAAAAAAGTAGATGCTTAGTCGACCTCAAGGCAATGCCATATGAAGTCAACTGAGTGTGCAAAAAACGTTCAAACAAAACTATACACAGTGAACCAGTTTTAATATATGTGGCCATAGTGGTTCTGAGTCCTCCCCGGCCTATTCTATTTACTTGCTCCACAGAAATCTGCCATCTCATGTGCAGGGATTTGGACTAATTTATTTGCAAAACTCTTACAAGTCTAAATTCACAACCCCAAGGCCAAACCCAAGCGTCCTGTTCATTTTGCAACAGAAAGAAAACACAAATAAAAAGGTACAAATTATTTAAGGCAGTTTGGGGGGGGGGCATTAAGAAAGCCCCTTGGTTCTGCCCTCCCCTACACGCTTCAGACTCTGGTATCGGTACACGCCCCGACCACTGCTAATGTCACTCATTTTCTTTCAAATATTGGTATGGGAAAGTGGCTAGGGTTGTCTGGCTAGCTCAAAGGGGTTGTCAGGGATTAACATAAACTTTTTATATGTGGCTCCAGGTGGTAGAAATAATAAAGAGGGCCATACATACTCGCCTTATTTTAAGCACCTCGCTTGCCCCATCAGGCCAACCTCTGTATAAGAAGCCGGCGTTTGGCGGTGTGTGAGGATGGAGCAATCTACATGCGGTCCCCTCCTACTAGAAAATCTGACTGGACAGACTACCCCGAGGTAAAGCCAGACCTCCCTGCCCACGTGACATCGGGTGAGCTCTCTGGATGTGGAGTAATTACTGACTTTTTATAAAAATATTTCATTTAATTATTTTTTAAATTGCTTTATTGGCACAGGAATGACCGAATGGCCCATCACAAAAATCAAGGGAGCATTAGTGAGGTACCTCAGAGATAATATCGGACATCATTATGCAATTCATAAGCATTAAGAAACATCTGCAACAAAAGCGAACGAACCTTCTTAAAAACCCCTTCCAACATATAAAGTACAGAACCCACACTTCTCATTCAAAGAGTTTTTTCGGTATTTTCAGACTATAATTTAAAAATTTGTTAGATTAGATTCGCCTGCAGGCATCAAAACTATGAATATTTACTTAACAAATGTTGGAATTATATACTTAAACAAAAAATGTGTGAACAAACTGAAAATATAATTTATATTCTAGGTTGTTTTTATTGCTTTGATTACTTTGCTTTGATTACTGCTTTGCACATCTGGTTTCTCTCGATGAGCTTCAAGAGGTAGTCCACCTGAAATGGTCTCGCCAACAGTCTTGAAGGAATTCCCAGAATGCTTAGCACTGATTTGCCCTTTTGGATTCACTCTTGGTCATGCCACCCAAAACATCTTGATTGGGTTCGTCTGATGACTGTGGCGCCAGTCATCTGTCAATAGCCCTTAAACAGCCTGGAGTGTGTTGGGGGTTCATCCATTGTCTTGTTGAAAAGATAAATGATGGTCCACACTAACCCACACCAATCGGATGGAAAAGCAGCCGCTTGCAGAGTGTGTGTAACCATGCGGTTCGTATACCTTCATTTTTGAATAAACCCCAAGAGTGTCACCAGCAAAGCACCCCCGCACCATCACACCTCCTCCTCCATGCCTGTCACTGTGGGAACAGGCATGTAGCGGTCATTCATTAAACATTCTGCTGGTTCAACAGAGACACGTGGTTGGAAACCAAAGAGCTCAAATTTGGACTTGTCAGCCAAGCACAATTCCCTCCTGGTTAATGTCCATTCCTTGTTCATTTAGCCAAAACATAGCTTGTTCTGATGGTGTGCCTGTCCTACCAGTGGTTTCCGTAGCACATGAAGGCTGCTGTCACAGTCTGCCTCTTAGCATTTGTTAGAGGTGTTGACTTAGACCTTGTGCGGCAGTTGAGTACTGTTATGTCTTATCTGATCTGCTGATATAACCTGCGTTTTTTCGAGGCTGGGGACGCCGATGTACAACTTTCACCTCCAAGCGAGGTAGGTTACTCTTAGGTTCTTCCTTATGGGGCGCGTAGGTCCTCATGTGAGCCAGTTCTATTATGAGCTCTTTATGGTTTTTGCAACTGCGCTTGGGGACACTTCAAAGTTTCCCAATTTTTTGGACTGACTGACCTTCATTTCTTAAAGTAATACTGGCTATCTTGACTCTTAGCTGCTTTTTCTAGCCATATAAAAAATTCTAACAGTCTATTCACTGTGTAATCACCGGACTCTCTGACACACAACTGATGTGTCCCAACGCCATTTTAAGGACATGATCCACTCTTATTAATCCTGACAGGGACCGTTATGTGAAAACTTTTCAGGTGACTACTAATCCAAGAGTGTGAAACCAGTAATCAAAGCAAAAGGAACCTAGAATATAGACACATTTCAGTGTTTCACACCTTTTGTATAAGTATATAATTCCCTTGTTAATTCATAGGTTGGATGATTCCTTCAGTGTAAATTTTAAATTTTTTATAGTATGAAAATACAGAAAAACTCTTTGAATGAGAAGGTGTTGGCAAACTTTCGGTCTGTGCTGTACATATAACATATTCATCCTGGTTGAGTGGTTGTCAGAGTGTGATGTTACTGAACTTAGCCCCAGGCATTGCAATGACTGGTTATAAGGTCTCTGGCATTGAAGATCTGTCTTGTGTTCTTTATGACAACCCAAAATTGCACTGAGCGAAAGGTGTCCAGTAGTTACACCGATTCCGACTTCATATCGGAACCATCTTATGACAAACCAGCAGAACTACGATCCTGTATTTAAACCTGAGGCGGCTGATAACCTTCCAGCATGAAGAAAAAATGCTTTCAAGCTGTAAAATGCATAGTAAAAAATATAAACGCAGTGTCTGGACGCTCACTGTGAGCCACTGGGCCGCAGTACACGTGTCCGTTTTGGAATCTGTGTTGCGCCGTATCTTTTAAAAAACGCATGCGTTATTAAAGGTGCATGCGGATTTTAGAAAATGATTGTTTTTGACCGTTATGTTTATTCAATAATGTTGGTAAACCTTTTCCAACAACACATGCGTTTTTCAAAACTGCTCATGCCTAGTTATCACAGCAAGAACAAGGGTACTGAGGGATTCATCTCGGTACCTTGGCAGTCAGTGCTACCTCTGGCGAGACACATGGAGGGTGTTGCGGCCCTTCAAAGAAAGCCACCCCGGCACCTTTTCCCTCCACTACTGGAATACCGGTCTTGCTGAAGGAGTTGCAGACAGATCGCTTTACGGCGATCTCTGGTGAATTGACCAATCTTGTTGTTGTTCTCTAGAAAATGCAAGCATCTACACCATGTTGGGCTGTGAGCACAACCTTGCTATCGTGGATATCTCCTTTATGGAATCGGGTTCTATGTTTTTTTTATAATTTGTGAGCAGACACTTGCACCATTTTTTGCCTGCTCATTTGCAGTGTGCATGTAGTGAACCATCCTGGTACTGCTTGCACAAAGTGACAGGTAGCGGTCCTGCCGCTCGGTTATGTGCCCTCTACGGCCCCCCCACGTCTCTGTTGTGCCGGCCTGTCCGTGGTAGTGCTGCCAGCCTCTGGACACTACACTGAACAGAGCAGCAACCTTCTGGCCACAGCTCAGCATTGGAATTGCCCTCTGGATGAGATGCACTATCTGAGCCAATGTTTGGTGTTTTAGAGTTGGCATCTCTGCTACCACAGTTGTTAGTAAAAAATCACCACCAACATACAATGGACCAAACCATCTGCCAGAAAGTAAAAATTGGTACTGAGAAGTGTATGCGGTCCCCACCTTCAGAACGTTCCTTTATTGTGTTGTGCTTGCTATCTGCCGTGAAATGATTCTAATCAACGGTTGCTTCCTAAGTGGAGATTTAGTTTTCATAGATTTGATTTACTGTGTTATATTGTGTTGTTAACGTATTTTTTTGAGCATGTATATTAAAAAGCTTTGCACAGAAAATAGTTTTCTGCTCTGCCCCACTGGTCCATCTGATGTATTTGTTGTTGGTTTGTTTGTACTGTTGTTACGTATGTGGCCGGTACGATACAACTATAGGCATTACAAACGCTGCTGCTTATGTAGTGTGTTGGAGTCTATGACTTCTGTTCTGCTCTTGTTTTTTCCCGGCTGTAGTGGTTCAACATCGCGCATATCCTTCTGGCAGATACATTTTTTGGAGAGGTCACTGCTCTCCTAGGAATACACGCATTCACCTATGCCCATGGACTTCATTTTACAGTATCACCTTACAGACAGTATGGAAAACTATTGGGTCAGTCCCCGTCAGGTGATTCCACAAGACGACATTCCTGGATGTGGGGAGCGTCAGGGCGCTAGCTTATATGATGAAGCTGATGTCACCCCTGATGAAGGATTTATTTAACAGGTTCCTTGAATAAGCCACTAATTTCCCTTAGGTTGGATCCAAAGAGAGGCGATATATGATGGAAAAAACCTTGCCACGAGGACATCATCTGGAGGCTTAGTTTTGGGAGTAGAGATGATCAGACCCATAGTGTGTAAGTTACGTGTTGGAACGGGCAAGCCCGTGAAATTGTCGATTGGCGCCAAACAGCGATCCGGAAATATTGACGACCCCCTTGCAGAGCCAGGCTTAATAGCCTTCATTTGTTCATTTGTGTGTGATTGGCTTGTCTAGCGCCAATCCGGCAATATTGCAGGTGCCGGCCATTAGGCTTCTTGTTGCGAGAGATGTGGGGTCTTCAGACAATAAATATTCGAAATATATATATTACTACGGAAATGATCAAAGCATTTCGAATTCTTCTTTTACTTTACTTCCATTCCATCTCGAGCTTGACATGAATGAAAGTACCGTGTTCCTGCTATATGACCAGTATTTCCCCCCTCATGTTGCATTCTGCTGAGGCCTTTGACATACAAAGTAGAATTGGTTTTACATTGTTCTATTAGATTTGATCTCTTAGCGACTGACAACGGCGAGAAATCAACAAAGTCATAAAATGGATGTGTGCGTGTTTTGGGCGAGGAGTTGTCTGGTACTACCTGCTAGAGAACGATGTATTATGAAAGACCGAATATCTGCTCCTAGCGTTTTCCCGTAAGTGGGTTTGGACTACCTTTTATATATCTGCAGCCTGTCGAGCCAGGCCATTACAGCTCCCGACTGGGAAATCAATCGCTCCTGCTGCCATCCATTCTGCCATTACCGCCAGGCGGCATTGAACCAGTCTACTTCATATACTAAGCAGTAAAGTAGCACAGGTCCTTGCCGTGTAAGTGGTATCTGGTAACAAACGTTACGGTGACCTTATACTTACTACCCCTTAGGCTGATAAGCCACTTTTCACCTCCTGACACATGCCCATTTTTTCAAAATACTGCCTGTGGCACTACACTGAGGGTTATAACTTCGGACACTTTAACAATCCTCAGGATATTAAAATTGTTTTCCCTCGGACACTTTGTACTTCATGTAGTTGCAAACAATTTGTGGTGTATGTTTTGATTTATTTATAGAAAACAGATGTTGGTGATTCTTGGAAAAATTTTGATTTTCGAACTTCAAATGCTTTTCTACTTTATTCCACACATAGTTCATAACACCATTTTGTAGGATGTTATGGATTGAAACGTTAGGTGCCGATTTTTCATTTTCAAAAAAAAACCCCCTAAAAATCTGCTATGGGGACTGCTCAGGTTTTTCACAATAACTTTGAGAGAGCCTAAATAATAGTAAAACCCCAATAATACCCACTTATAGAACTACACCCTCAACGTACGTGTGAAACAACTTTTATGTAAGTTGTTTAACCCGTTCTAACCTATGATCGCGGGTGTTAAAGGCAGTGTGTCCGGCTATATATATAGCTGAGCACCCGCAGCTTCTTGGCGCCGCTCCGTTAGGAGCCGGTGCCAAAGCATGAATGTAATAGTACTAGCATTTGCGGTAATGCACCTCCCGCGATATGCAGCGTACTATTCGTCAATTGTCGGGAAGGGTAGGAGTATTTTCCCGTTTCAGTCAAATTACATGTTATTCTTTAGTCGCAGAATTTTTCCAAATTTTCCCCAAATATCTGATTTTCTCATAAATAAATGCAAAACATACCACCAAACTTTTTCAACTAACATGAAGTACAAAGTGTCACAAGAAAACAATTTTAAAATCACTTGGATATGGTAAAGCGTTCAGAAGTTATAACCACTTGTAGTGACACAGGGCAGATTTGAAAAAATGGGCTGTGTCAGGAAGGTGAAAAGTGGCTTCAGCGTTAAGGGGTTAAAAGAACTGACACAAAACAGGGAATCATTTATAAAGTTAACTGAGTTAATTTGAAAATGTTATAAAATATATACCATATACTCGAGTATAAGCCGACCCGAGTATAAGCCGATCCCCCTAATTTTACCACCAAAAACTGGGAAAAACTACTGACTCGAGTATAAGCCGAGGGTGGGAATACAGCAAGCCCCTAGTACTACACAGCAAGCCCCTAGTACTACACAGCAAGCCCCTAGTACTACACAGCAAGCCCCTAGTACTACACAGCAAGCCCCTAGTACTACACAGCAAGCCCCTAGTACTATACAGCAAGCCCCTAGTACTATACAGCAAGCCCCGATATTTGCTTTACATAATAATGTCTCTAGCAGGAGACCAGACTCCTCGCCAAACACACGCACACATCCATTTTATGACATTTGTTGATTTTCCGCCCGTGTCAAGTCGCTAAGAGCAAATCTAATAAGAAAATGTAAAACCAATTCTACTTGTATTTGTCAAAGGCCTCAGAGAATGCAACAGGAGGGGGAACTACTGGGCGATATTAGGCAGGACACGGTACTTTCTATTCATGTCAAGTAGACAAGTGCACAGACGTCACACAATTTACACAGAAGATCCGGCATGTTTTCACAATTGGCCTGGAAGCTTTGCATCACCAAGTTGAGCAGATGCACAAAGCATGGAATGTGCATCAACCTAGCTTAACCCAATGTACCCACACAGTTTTCAAGTTCAGTGACATGGGAACAAAATTTGTTGTAAATAGTTTATGCTTTTGTAAATAGCTTGAGTTTTTGTTAAAAATGTTCACAATATTTTGAGTTTTCTAGAAAGTTTCTTTTTAAATAGTTTGTGTTTTTGTAAATAGTTTCTGTTGATCCAGGGAGTTCCTGGAAGGATAAGGAAGGAATCTTTCCTTACTTTGAGCATGTGTGCCTTTCGTACCCAGACAGATGAGTTTAAGCACGTCCTGCTGCTGTTTCACCATGATTGTGCTAAGACTGGTGGTATAGGCGCTGAGATACCTGGATGATGAAGTAGGAGGAGGAGGCAGCAGAAGGCAAGGTATGTTGTCCGCCAATGCTGGAATGTGGAAGTGTATGCGCCAGAGCACTTCCTGCCTCAGGCCCAGCTGTTACTACATTAACCCGGCAGCCAGTTAAAAAGATGTTCCATCACTGCCCATGCTTACTTTTGCAACTGTGATGTGGACCTTGTGACTGAAGGCATTGCACAATGCACATCTAATTTTTGGCACAGCCTCTTGGTGCAGGGCAGGGATGGCCTGCCAAGAAAATTAGTAGCAGCTGTTTTTCAAACAAAGACCAGCAAATGGTAGTTTTTCAAAGACCAACAATTTAGCAATGCTCCAAAGTCAGGTCTAGGGGTCACAGGTCCAAACTTCTGCTTTTTCTCCATTGTTTGGGGAAAGAAAACTGAAGGCTTCCCTGGTATGGTGTGGACAACTCCTTGTCCCTTATTTGCTGTTTCATTTTAACTTGCAGTCCTTGTCACTGTACTATAAGAGAATACTAGTATAACTCACAATTACTGTCACTGATCTCAAAGAAGATATGGGAATATAGGGGTGCATTTACTAAGGGTCGCGCGCTGCACGTTTGTCGGACTGTGCACGTTCTTCATGGCTAAAAGGGCTTGCACAGGTATTTAAGAAGTGTGTGCACTGGGATTGTGTCGCATGCGACCCCTTTGTGGCGCAGCTGCGCTGGCTTCCCTGCAACACAAATTAGGGGGCGTGCCGCCAGACAGTCCAACTGACTCGGACCGAGCATAGAATTTATCTTTCAAATTGTGTTGCGCACCCTATATTAAAAGTGCACTACAAAAATGATGGTGGACCCTGTAGGACCAGTGTAGGGAAGGGACACATTCATGATTTCAGGCACATGCTCCTAGTGAATTGCCACATGAAGCATTATAGATGGGCAATGCACTTTAAGTGAACTCCAGTGACCTTGTAAGTAAATGTGCCCAATAGAGTGTCAGGATTCGGAATCCGACACCTGAGATCGGAATCTAAGTGGCACCTAGTCTTCACCAGAGCCCGCCGCAAAGCGGGATGGTCTTGCTGCAGCGGGGTACCACCTGGTCGTTCCACAGAAGCGGCTAGCCCCGTGGTGGCAGCCGAGGTCGAGGTACCTTAGCAGAAGACAGTCTCATGGTCAGGTCCAGGCACAGGGTCAGGGCAGGCGGTAGAGATGCAAAGTCAAGTCCAATTTGGGGTCAGCAACGGGAGGTCCAGGCAGATGGGAATGTGAACACAGGAACACGGGATACAGACAAACAGGAACACAGGAACACAGGAACTCAGGAGCAGGAACACACAGGTACACAGGAACACAGAAACACAAGAGCAGGAACACACAGGAACATGGGAACTCAGGAACACACAGGAACGCAGGAATATCACTGGGGAGCTTTCTCTAAGGCATAGGCACAATGATCCGGTGGGGAAGGAAGGGAGGTGCAGATTAATAAAGGTGGAGGTGTTCAGCCAGCGCACCAATCAGTGGTCCGCTGGGCCTTTAAATTTCCTACAGTCGACGCGTGCTCATGGCAGTCCGCTGGGGAGCAGGAGATGGGACTGGTGAGTCCGAAGCAGCAGTGGCCGCGGGGGCACACGGAGGGACAAGGGTGGGCCTGTGCTCCGAGACAGGGGAGCACCCGTGACACAGAGTACTGTAAACTGCCTTAAAAAGACTAATTATTAAAAATATCTAGCTGCCCCTCACTATCATTCTAGCTGCCTCTTCTCCCATGAACAGTGCAGATCAGCTCCACTAATTACTCCCTATACTGTCTCCTAGTGTAGTGACATTAACAGAATTGTATTTCCTTTTTAATAATTTTTTTTTAAATTATTTCTTTTTTTATGTTATGCTATTATTTTAAGTACTTCCCCTAGCCCCTTTTTTGTCAGGGCAACTGCCCTACTATTATCCCTATTTTTCAGCCATCTAGCTCCCCCCATTTAAAGCTATTTGTGGTTTTAAAATTTTGGTCCTCAATGACTTCAATGAGATTCATCTTCAGGGTGGGTCAAGTTCAGCGCCAAGTCCGGGGCCCAAAACAAAATGTTTTCAAATGTCTGTGTCACTATAAATGGTTATTACTTTGAAACGCTTTAACATATCCAAGTGATTTTAAAATTGTTTTCTAGTGACACATCGTACTTCATGTTAGTTGAAAAATTTTGGTGGTATGTTTTGCACTTATTTATGAGAAAATCAGATATTTGGTGAAAATTTGGAAAAATTCTCGATTTTCGAACTTCAAAATGTTCTACTTTTTCCACACATAGTCATAACAGCAAAAAAACTTAATAAATAACATTCACCAAATGTCTACTTTATGTGGACATGGTTTTTTATGCATACTCTTATTTTTGTAGGATGTTATGGGCCTTTGAACTTAGGTGCAATTTTTCACATTTTCATAAAAACCCCAAAATCCCGCTATTGAGGGACCTGCTCAGGTTTCAAATCACTTGAAAGGCCTAAATAAAGGTAAAACCCCATAAATTACCCCATTATAGAAACTACGCCCCTCAACGTACGTAAAACAACTTTTATGAAGTTTGTTAGCCCTTTAATTGTTTTACAGGGGTTAAAACTAAATCAGATACAATTTTGAAAGTAAATTTTTTTGGGCTAAATTAATGTGTTTTTCAAAAAATTTACAAATTCTCAGTGGATAAAATACCAAAACGCTCCACAAAATTTGATACCCAATCCCTCCCGCGTATAACAATCCCCCATATGTGGTGGTAACCTGCTGTATGGGCACACGCCAGGGCATGGAGGGGAGCTGCGCCATTCAGAGAAGAGAGATTATGCATTGTCACATTTATGGGCTATACAATCTTTATTTTTTCAATTCGGACGATATAGAGGTCTATTTTTGCGACCATGAGGTTGCACTTTACCAAACTATTCATTTTAGTGGGTTAAGCTAGGTTGAGCACATTCCATGCTTTGTGCATCTGCTCAACTTGGTGATGCAAGATTCCAGGCCAATTGTGAAAACATGCCGATCTGCGTAAATGTGTGACGTTCTGTGCACTTGTCTATCTGCCATGGAGATCAACTTTGGTCTTCTAACCCACCGCCTAATATGGGATGTGTCAAGTAGGTGGATTACTTTACATTGAGGAATGTGAGCAGCAGCAGGCAATAGTTGAGTTCCAGTACGAAACACCAGGTCAGTTTAAGTACTGACCATCATCAATATGGTCCTTCATGAGGTACATATTGTTCCAATATGCCACGTATAGGCTAGCGCAGATGATGCCAATCACTCACTTTTCTTGCTAGAAAAAACACTTGAGGTCATGATGGAAGATGTAATTTGGACAAGATAAGCGAGAGGAGGAAGTGATGTCAGGGCCAGTCCACACCATGACTTCATGGTCCAACTGGTCCACAGTGCCAGGTGCTCCACTGTAAAGCCACGACAGTTTTGGACAAGGAGAAGTTTCCCTACGCAGGGTGAAACCCGCGCAGCCATGGAGATTGGTTGTGGGCACCATACAGCTTGCCCTTTTCCATTGAATCTTTAAGGTGGTCAGAGGAAAGATGCGTCTTTTTAAGCGCGTGGGGGGGCCTCTGTTTTTTCTCCTATGCCATCCTTGCCTTTCTGGTGGCCACTATTGCCCCTCTGTGCTATAAAGTACTAACATTGTTACTACACAGTAGCAGCTCCGTCAGCCAATGAGCAGCAACACAATGTCCCTGGTGGTAGCAGTTCCCCTCTGCACATGGGGGCGCAAGGCTAAGACTATGCATGATTGATCAAATATTAGAGCAAAGTGTAAGTGCATGAAACTCGGAAATAATAGCAACATGAAAGACACAGGTTTTAGTCGGTGGCAATATCAATACAATACCGGATCAGACTTTTTATTAGCTAATGTGCATGAGCACAACGTGTTACATGGGAA
The DNA here is from genome assembly GCA_019512145.1 of Engystomops pustulosus. Lineage (NCBI taxonomy): Eukaryota > Metazoa > Chordata > Amphibia > Anura > Leptodactylidae > Engystomops > Engystomops pustulosus. Next base: position 39,255,337 of record CM033647.1, read on the forward strand.
AGAGAACTCTGGGAGGAGAAAGGAACACCCTCGATGACATGTCACAGACCTGTAACCAATCAGCGACAGTCATGCTTATGTGTGATTCACCACAGCCCTATATAACAGCAGCCATTTGTAATTTCAGCATTTCACTCTGCATGTGCTGTCTGTAGCATCCAGCTGTTTGTACTGTACAGTGCTGTAGTGATTGTGCTTCGCTCCATCCCAGGGTGTCCATTTTGGGGGATCTGTATACCCCAAGTAGAATTCATTTTTGTTGCTGAATGAATAGGAAGAAATCTGTTTCAACCACAGAGTTTCTGGAGTAATGATCTTGCTCCAGTCCAGTGATTCCGTTTTGGGGGATTTGTATACCCCAAATTGCAGTTCTTTTTTGTTGCTGAAGTGAATAGATAGCTAGAGGGGGACCGGGGGTTAGGTGATCAGTAGATATACCGACCCAGATCTCCGTTGGGAAGGGAGACAAAAAAGAGGAGCGCGCTCTCCTCGTGTGATATTGTAAGCTCCTTGCAAAAGGTCTAAAAGAACTGTTGAACAATAGTTTAAAAGTGCTCACCTTGTAGCACAAACACATGTGCATGTAGAAATGAAGGATTCCTGGCGCCGTTCTCCTTTCTACCTGGATCCGCCCAGGGGTAGACTGATCGGTAGTGGTATGTATTCAGCAATAGATTCTGAGCCCCAAGCACTGGAGCAGGATGAAGTGGCGTTCAACGCGGAATCAATATCCAAGGACAGTGTTGCTGGTCCAATGCTGGTTTATTTAAATGCTATGCGTTTAGGTCCGTACCCGGACCTTCGTCAGGCATCTGTCACTGTGCCACATTGTGGCCTACCATGTTGCTGCCACCTCCAGAATTTGTCATTGGGCCACTCTCTGACCTCTTGCTGCTGCTGCCGCCCACCTCCACACTCTGTCATTGTGCCACACTGTGGCCTACTCTGTTGCTGCCACCTCAAGAATTTTTCATTTTGCCACTCTCTGACCTCCTGCTGCTGCTGGCACCTCCACACTCTGTCATTGTGCCACACTGTGGCCTACCATGTTGCCACCACCTCCAGAATTTGTCATTGTGCCACTCTCTGACCTGCTGCCGCTGCCACCTCCACACTTTGTCATTGTGCCACTATGTGGCCTACCAAGTTGCTGTCAGCTCCAGAATTTGTTATTGTGCCACTCTCTGACCTCATGCAGCTTCTGCCACCTCCAGAATTTTTCATTGTGCCACTCTCTGACCTCATGCTGCTGCCACCTTTGCAGTTCTTTTTTGGCAAAGACAATTTGGCAAAGATTTTCAGGGAAACTGTAATAAATGATGGATGGGGCATTTCTAATCTTCAAATTCAAATTTAAATGGTGCTGCTAGTCCAGCAGGGGCGAGCATGCTTCTCCCGGCCACCCTGGAAGCAGCCAATCCCAATGCCATGTCCATGCCCGTGGCAAGGCTCACACTGTAGACGAGCTCCAGGCCCACGGGATGGGTTGAGTGAGTGTGCTGCGATTGGAGCATATCGGCAGAGACGCGCCCTCGCTGACTACATTTTTTGCCATCCTCCGGTCACAGCTCCACACATGAAAGTCCTTCCTACCTTCACAGCGCCTCGACCCAGTCATGGGACTCTACATTCTACACAACTGCTGTACATCACTGAATGAATGCCTGAGCCCTGCTCTCTATTTGCACTGCCTGCCTGAATGGATGGGAGTGATTGAGTGACAGTACACAGATACTATCGCTCACTTCCTCCACGGCACGTCACCAGGGTGAGCAATCGGAGCATGCCGCCAGAGGCGTACCCTAGCCCGCATCCCATTCCGCCATCAGCTGGTCACATTTCCACACATGGAAGTCTCCGGTCTCAGCTCCAACCCCGGACTTTCGGACACGCCGAAACTATGCCCACTGGCGGTGACCACACCCCCGAAAGCTGTCAGCTCCAGAATTTGTTATTGTGCCACTCTCTGACCTCATGCAGCTTCTGCCACCTCCAGAATTTTTCATTGTGCCACTCTCTGACCTCATGCTGCTGCCACCTTTGCAGTTCTTTTTTGGCAAAGACAATTTGGCAAAGATTTTCAGGGAAACTGTAATAAATGATGGATGTGGCATTTCTAATCTTCAAATTCAAATTTAAATGGTGCTGCTAGTCCAGCAGGGGCGAGCATGCTTCTCCCGGCCACCCTGGAAGCAGCCAATTCCAATGCCATGTCCATGCCCGGGGCAAGGCTCACACTGTAGACGAGCTCCAGGCCCATGAGACGGGTTGAGTGAGTGTTCTGCGATCGAAGCATATCGGCAGAGACGCGCTCTCGCTGGCTACATTTTTTGCCATCCTCCGGTCATAGCTCCACACATGAAAGTCCTTCCTACCTTCACAGCGCCTCGACCCAGTCATGGGACTCTACATTCTACACAACTGCTGTACATCACTGAATGAATGCCTGATACTATCGCTCACTTCCTCCATGGCACGTCACCAGGGTGAGCAATCGGAGCATGCCGCCAGAGGCGTACCCTGGCCCGCATCCCATTCCGCCATCAGCTGGTCACACTTCCACACATGGAAGTCTCCGGTCTCAGCTCCAACCCCGGACTTCCGGACACGCCGAAACTATGCCCACTGGCGGTGACCACACCCCCGAAACGGACACGCCGAAACTATGCCCACTGGCGGTGACCACACCCCCGAAAATTCTCATTTACATCATGGACATGACAAAGAGATAATACAACATTATTACCTGTTATTATTACAGTTCATTTACTCCATATTCTTCTCCATAGATTTTAGGCTATAGGTTCACCAGGCTATAGCTGCCTAAAGCCAGAAGGCTTATGTAAAGCATATCACAAAATTTCTCAAGGTACAGGGGCACATGTTAAAAGTCGCTGACTGCAGCTAGTGCTACGGCGCAAGGACAGGAATGCCACTCGCTGGATTTCCTCCCTCCCCCTTCGCCCAATGTGGAGGTGGCGGAAAGGGGAAAATAATCACGATCCGCTAATCCGCTATCATTTGCTATAATTTCAGGGCTTCTACACCAAGGTAAGCACAGAATCCCTGATAAATAAGCCCCTTTGAGTTTGTATATAATGTATATATGTGTATATATGAGTGTATAAATATATATACATATATATCTACATAAATGTGTGCGTATGAGTTTATACATGTGTGTATGTGTGTAAGAGTGTGTTACTTTATGTGTGTGTGTGTGTATTTGAGTGCATAAATGTGTGTGATTTTACAAATATGTATGTATATTATTTTAAGGGGAAGAGGGTACCTATGCAGGAATCTGCTATGCGCAGCCTCTCCTAGTTACACCCCTTCTCTAAATCATGTCAGCTCAGGCTCACTGTCAGCCTCACAATAATGGACTTGTATTGTTATCTAGTCTAAGACAAAAGGAAAAATATAAAACATTTTTTTTTAAATTAAAGGGAACTTTTTACACTGACCAGGGTGTTCATGTTAAAGGGGTTTTCCCACGAATGCAAGTTAGGCCCTATACATGGGATCACAAAAACTAGGGTCTGTCTGACTCCTTGTCGCTCCGTCAGACTAATGAAGAAGAACGGTCATGTGCGGCCCTCTGCTCCATCAATCTCTGTGGAGCTGAGCGTGGCGTAGTCTTGTGTAGTCTTAGATTTTCTTAGGCTTCACAATGTGAACCTCTAATGTCATGATGCCTGGAGCTAATTTAATTATTTAGGCAGTCCCTGGGTTATGTACAAGATAGGTTCTACAGGTAAGTTGAATTTTTATGTAAGTTAGAACAGATATCTTTAGTAAGTGTTACTTCAGCCAGATTTTTTTTTTGTCCCTTTGACAATTGGATTTAAAAAGTTCAGATTGACAATGGAATAAGCATTAACAATACAGCTTTATTATAGGGAACTTAAAGTTGGTCATTGCAGCCTGGGGTTGGGTGTCCTTAAAGGGAACCCCTCAGCAGAAATTTACCTAGTAAGCCACTACTAGTATGTTGTCAAGCAGTTAAACACCTTCCGGATTCTATTTATTTCATCCAGAAAATCTACTTTGAAGTGAGATTTAAACTGCTTGTATAAAGTCAAGGAGGCAGGGATTTTAACACTGAAATCAAGCTCTCTCTTCCTCAGAAATCCCCTTTACTGTAATTGATGAATCTGCATCAAGAGACATCCTAACCATCCTGTCCTGAAGTCCGATGCATGATGTCAATCACAGAGGAGGAGGTGTTCAGAGCTTGTCTTGACTTCAGTGTTATACTCTCCGCCTCATTGACTTTATACAACCAATTTACATCTCACTTCAAAGTTGATTTTCTGGTTGATGTCACCACACTGAGTCATGAAATAATAAAAAATTAGAAGGTATTACACTGTTTGACAATATACTGGTAGTAATTTATTCGGTCAATTACTGATTACAGGTTCCCTATAAGTTGGGGACCGCCTGTATCACAATTCACAACTCTGTTCTGTCAGAGGAGTGGTCAGACATACAGAACAGGTATAAGTCTTTCTATTACACATTACCTCTATGTAGTAGCATCAATTGATTTTCACTCACAATAACTGATGCAAATAACTGAAGACCTTTTAGTTATGTGAACTGGGTCTTACAGCATCAGCAATAGTAAGTGAAATTGTATTCCATATTACAACCAGCTCCGGTTCCTCCATGCTGTATTGCTGCTCAACAAGCGCTCTGAAACCAAAGATCTCATTAAAAATTCGGCCATTTGCCAGAAATGTTTCCAATTACTCAGATCCAATTCATTTGCCTAATTATTCAGAGTTGACCATTCTCTTAGGAATCTCCCATTGAGAGGGCAACAGATGTAAAGAATGATCCATTTGGAGCATGGAGGACAGGATAATTCTGAGTGTATACCATGGAGCTTGTTCCAGCTGCTACAGAGGCAAGTGGTCATTTAATAAATCTATGTAATAATCGCCCAGTAGGACAGTATGGATGATTGAATAATTAACCCCCTGTGCTATTAATTCACGATGTTTACGTTGTTTCATATTCTCATTTCCATATTAAAACTCTCAAGAATAGAATGCAAAGAAGAGGATTTATCAATCATTTCAAGCGGATAAAATTCTGAAGTTGGCAACTGCAGACTCGTAGGTTTTTATTTAAAGCTTTAATTTCCCACGAACAAACTCATTCATTTAGAGGCCTGAGGATTTATTGAGTCAATTTCATACACAGAAAGTTGCCTTCAGCGCAGCGGAAGGTTAATGGCTCACAAAGCTCGGATAATATTTCTTGGGGTGTGTTGAAATGTTGGAAGGGTCTAAGTGCTTTATCTGCTGCAATACTAGGTCGGCATAATTTGTATCGCAGTGTGTGCATTTTCGATCAAGGTGTAAGATGTAGGTCTAATGGGTCTAACCAAATGGGCAATGGATAGAAGCCCCCCACATGACCAACTTGAGACTTAGTACCTTAGTCCCTCTATGTCTACAATAAAGTGTGTAACATAATTATACAGTCATACTTTCTTAAACTAAAGGAAACCTACCACTTCCAATTGTGTTTCTAAGCTGCAAATGGCGCTTATTTTCTTTATGTTTTTAAACAGATGTAAAGCGTTTAAATGCTTTAGTAATCTTTATGTACAAGTAGCTTCACTGCACCGAGCTGGTGCACGGCATTTGCAGCTTATAACCACCATCGGAAGTGGTAGGTTTCTTTTAAAGCAAGGGTGGGCACTAGAGATGAGCGAACATGCTCGTCCGAGCTTGATGCTCGGTCGAGCATTAGCGTACTCGAAACTGCTCGTTGCTCGGACGAATACTTCGCCGGCTCGAGAAAATGGCAGCTCCCGCCGTTTTGCTTTTTGGCGGCCAGACGTGGACCGGAAGTCACATGGACCGGCAGTCTAGAGATGCGTTTCACCTGGCCGGAAGTGCATGAAGAAGTGAGAGAGCTTGCGTTCCAATGCATCCAGGGACAACCGGACGCTAAATAGACTGATCATGGAAACTGTAAAGGTAAGTTATAAAGTGCATAACGACAAAAAATGCTCCAAAGAGTAAATAAAAGGACCCCTTTGGTGAATAGTAAGTGATGAAGTCAAGGTGTGGACAAATATATGAAAACAAAAAAAGCAGGGGCGCATCAATACAATTGCTAAAATATTTTGCATAAGCGAACTAGCAAAGAAGTTTGTAAATAGGCTGCTGAAACGCAGCACATAAGGAAATACCTTATAATCTGTCCTCAATCTATCCCTGTCCTAATCTCACAGTGACGACGGTGATAACACAAAAATAGTGCTACAAGAAATTACACATAATTATTGCACATGAATTGTCCTCAATATAAGTCTGTCGTAATAGAGAAATGACAGCGGTACTTTCACAAGCAAAAATGCTAAACAAAATTTAAATGCTATACAAAATTTATAAATGATGTGCCACGGCACAGCAGCTATATTTCAAAATAACAACAAAAAATATAAATAATAAAAATAATAAAAATATGAGCATCGCCGATGTTGTGCACACAGTACAGCCTAGTATATACAAATTCATATGATCATGTACCCATGAACCTAAAAATAATAGTGCTAAGTGATCAAACAGTGCAAGCATGCAAAAATACCTAAAGTGCAAACCACTGTTAAGGCGTATATGCAATAAAAGGATATATGGAGAAAGTCGCAAGTACGAAATATACGAGCATATATACTGTAGTAGTATTGATTAAATTCATAACTAAACGGCGGCGAATTTCCCATATAATACTACCAATTAGTAAATAGCACATGTCTCGGAGGCGCGATCCAAGAATAGGAGTCTGTAAGCACGTGACACAGTATGTAATAAAAGCAGCAAGGATAAAACGTATATAGGCATCGGCGTCATCCATGATATAGTCCCAATCCATATATTCAAAAAAGTGCATATTCACATATCCATATATCCATCAGGCTACGAATGATGTATTAAGTATCAATAAGGAGTACCCACTTGTTAGGAGATTCAAAAAAGAAACTCCTCAAGGGAAATTACATGAGTAACGTCGCAGCCGCAATACAAGTAAGTATATTCCATCAATCTTAACAAAAGTTAGTTGTAAGAAAAGACCGGACTCTCAGTCACCTAGAAAGTGGATACATTGATCCTAACAGAAGAAAGTTTGTATGAGCAAACATATAAAAGAGCATGTCAAAAAGATGTTAACTCTCTCAAAGGAAGTGCATAAAGAATATACAATATAAAAAATAGTCGTACAAAGATTAAGAAATTAGGGCTATCTGATAATTATTTAGCAATCTGAGGCAGGGAGCTAAGGTGAAGGCAGAATGGAACTGAAGGCTGGGCTGCAGCCAAGCGGCCGGTACGCACACAGAAAAACAATACAAAAATATTAAATATGCAAATTTAGACAAACAATAATATGGTCAATAAGAGATCACATTTAAATGATATAGGTGAACCCAAACCAGCACTACCGAAAGGGCAGACACCAATACGATATTCATAAAACATACAAGACATATCCAAGGCTTGCTTCTATAAGAAATGAAATAAATGAAAACTGCAGATATGTGTAGACATGATATAATATTTTCAGGCTCAGAGGTCATCCGACAGGTACGCAGTCCGCATAGAGAGGGGTATGGAGGAGCAGATCATCGTTCAAAACAGGCGGGCTATAGTGAAGTGTTCTCTTCCGGCCACATTACATATACAAATCGACGGTAGTAATGATGCTTCCAACAAAATAAGGCAATCTACGACTCAAAAGACAAAGAAAAAGATTGTGAAAATACAAATATAAACAATAGTCGTGAAATACAAACATTAGGGGACCCAATGAAAAACACACTGTCGGGGGACCGGAAGTGAAAAAATTGTGTAAAAATAATCTATGCAAAGAAATATTATCTGTGATACCTAAAAAAGTTTGTGAGAGTGGGGTGTACAGAGTGAACTTATGAAGAAGTAATTTATTAACTAAAGAAAAACAATAACCTAATACAAGTATGAAACATATATATTGGTCTGGGAAGCTAAGTTTTATAGTGGCCCGTGAAGAGCAATTCCTCATTCAGTCCCTTGGGGGAAACGGTATCCAATACATATATCCACCTGGATTCACTGCGTAACAGCCTAGGGACGATGTCGCCCCCTCTGTTGTTCAATGCCACCTTCTCCAGTCCAACAATCCGCAGGCCTCGTGGACACCCCCCATGGTGCTGTAAAAAATGAAGGGCGACCGAGGTTAATTTTTTACCTTTCTGTTGGTCAGATTGTGCCAAGCGAATTGTGGATAAATGCTGTTGGCACCTTTTGCGGAGCTCTTGTGACGTCTGCCCTACATACAGCTTCTGGCAGGGACAAATTAGGACGTAGATGACTCCTCTGGTTTTGCAATTAATGTAACTCCTGATTTTATACTTTCTATCACTCACTATGTCTTCAAAGAGAGTAGTTCGGAGGACAAGAGGACAAATAGAACAATCCCCACAGGGGAAAGAACCAAGGAGGCGTGTACCACGTCCAAGGGGGGCCAATGGACGTTGAAAGTGGCTGTTCGTCAGCGTATCCTTAAGGTTCCTCGAGCGTCTGGCAGTGATATGTGGTTTTTCAGTAAGAAATGGGGCAAGTCTACTATCACTTTTTAGAATGTCCCAGTTCTTCCCCAGAATTCTATATATCTCCGTCCACTGATTGTTATAGGTTGTGATCAACCTAGGTCTAGAGTCCGATAGTCGGGATTTGGTTTGGAGCAGTTGCTGACGTTCACTATTCTTGGCCCGAAGAAAACCCTTGGAGATCACTCTATGGGGATAGCCTCTGTTTTTAAACCGAGAAGTAAGCTCAAGTGCATGTTGTTTAAAGTCTTTCTCATTGCTGCAGTTGCGCTTAACACGAAAGAATTGCCCCGTGGGAATGCCTTTTTTGAGATGAGATGGGTGGAAACTAGAAAAATGTAATAAGCTATTGGAAGCCGTCGACTTACGATAAAGAGAAGTGGTAAGTTTAGGATGATCATAGGTGATTTTGATATCCAAAAAGTCCACTGAAACCTCCGATATGTTGCAGTCAGTTTGATGTTCCAGGGGTTTGTGTTGAGTTGACAAATGAACTTGTTACAATCCTCAGAGTTGCCTGTCCATAAGAAGAAGATATCATCAATAAAGCGGTACCACCCCGCCACCCAGATCTTAAAGGCTTCGAGGTGGTAAACCACATTCTCCTCCCACCACCCCATAAACAAATTCGCGTACGATGGGGCACACTTAGCCCCCATTGCCGTACCCGATACTTGCTTGTAGAAGACACGATCAAATAGAAAATAATTCTGATGTAGAATTACAATAGCGAGTGATCCATACTAAAAGTAATCGGTGCCCTCCTATCCTTGACCAATTGTTTTCTCAGGAAGTAGGCAATGCTCAAATTGCCTACCTGGTTCCACATTATGTGTACGTAGGGCTTCCACGTCAAGGGTGGCCCAACGAACGGGTGTGGAGTTTTCAAAACTTGCAATCCTCTGGATCAGATGGTGTGGTGTCGGGCGAACATAAGATGGTACATCGGCAACTAGGGGATAGGTAGGTTGGGGGTACAAGGGAAAGTGGTAAAAAAATCGAGGTAAATATAAAAAAGACGCATAACTTTTCGTTCAAACCCCCAATTCCTGATCCAGATTGGACGCCCCTGGGGCCTCGTGAGGGATTTGTGTAGTCTATTGGCAACATGTAAAAATTCGGCAACAATTGGCTTGAGGTTTGGTCGTCAAAAAGTAGACCCTCACTTTTATTTATTCAAAATACCGACTCAAGTGCTGCTATCCAAAGACTCATCTTTTCTTTAAGATGTGAGTAGGATCTGAGGGTAAGGTTACCTAAAAGCGGCGGATATTCAATTGGCGTCTGGGCCTCCTCCAGATATAACTTCACCCCCCCCCCTAGGGGGCAGCTGACAATATTTTCCTTCCCTTTCCCCTTATCTGCTTCCTTCACAAGGAAGGACTTTTGTTGTTTCAAATTATTGAGGGCCATACGCTCTGGTTTGGATAGATTTTCACATTTGTTGTTGTCTAATTTCAAGGCTCTAATATCCCGTAGAGTAGTCTCATAAAAAATTTGTAAGACAGGGAACAACCTAAAACTGGGCGTGTTATGAGAGGGAGCACGAAGGGAGAATTTTCTCCTACCTTGTTCCCCCGGGGTCTCTTCTAAAAAATCCAATAGTCTGGGGGCTCAGGACCATGATCTGTCTTAACATCGGGGGGGGGAGATCCAAACAAGAGATGGCTGGTGTGTATCAGGGCTTTAAATGCGGTGAACCATCTGCCAAAATACTATAGGGGGTCCTGTCGTTCAAATGTGATTATCGTAGAAGCGGGTTCATAGGGGAGAACTAGAGACCTCCTTTTCATCGAGCAGATGCTCCAATAATCACTCAACTGTAAGAGTAGTAGCAGGGAAAATTAATACATTGTGAGGGGTCACACTCATTACCTCATAGATCAGATTCATCGTATAAAAAAGCGTCCTCACTAATTGCTTCGTAAAAAAAAATTGTTTGTCAGCTCTTTATAGGTCTGGTGGCCCATCACGATTGCCAATTGCCCCACGGTTCTTGGTAGTGGTGGGTATCCTGGGGCTGGTCATCCGGTGAAATAATCAGATTCCTCACTTCTGAAGATTGATAGTCCTAACTGAGGTAATACCGAGGAGGGGGGGGGAACCTGAGAGTCCGGGGTCCGGGCGAGTGCCGGAAATTTAAAGGAACGTCTGTGAGGTTCTAATAGTATTTAATCCGTCCGGGGGAATGATGTTACAGGGTCGATGGTCCAATGATCAGGCGTCATATTCTTTTCGTAGTCCCCGGTTTGTCCCGTACAAGTGTGTTGTGGGATTCTGAATAATACTCGTTTATATGTAAGCAATAATGAACGCTTGATAAATCGTACCTTACGAAACGGGCTCCCCGTAAAGTGGCCGCGTCAACACTCCGGCAGACGGGATTCCAATTGTTGCTATTTCTTTCTCGTTGTTGAATTTAGTAAGCAAATAACTCCTATGCATGGTCACGTAACATATGTACACCAGATAAGGAGCACATGAGCAAGACCCCTTTCCCAATTGTCTATCAAAAAAAAGTGCAGCGGGGGTCAACCTCCCACGGAGAGAAAGATCATAGTTACCCTCAGACCTCGGGTAAAATATTTAGCTTTAGATACTCTTAAAACTCTTTCCAACCTAAGCGGATGTTCCAAAAACACGCACATAATCCGTAATGAGCGCCTATATGCAGATTATCCATCATAGAAAAAAAAGGGGGGATCGAGATTTTGCGTAAAATCTGAATTGAGTTATGTGACTTCGGCGCTCTCATGGGAAAATATCGCAAAAATGACTGTTTCCAAGCAGTCCTCTTCTGTTTTGTCGGTACAAAGGTCATGGCGTCCGAGCCACACGAGTAGGAGTGCTGGGGGTGGGTATCTAACAATTCCAAAAATGTAAAAGTGTATCAACGAATATAACATAAAAACTAATAGCCTCGAAAAAACAGGCAAAAGGCCAAGTTTAAAAATACTCATAGGCCTTTTGAAAAATGGGGAATTACTATAAAATTGGATAATATGTCACACTCTTAAAACATATGAATGCAAAAAATGAAGAAAAGAGATGTGCATTTATGACACAATTAAATTTTATATGAAAAAGAGCATAAAAACCAACTTAAAAAACCCCAAAGGGGGGTATACACCACAAAAGGCTCCCCATATACAATTATATCGGGTAATCAAGGTAAGCATATTTACAAAGTACATGTACAGATAAACGTGGACCATAAATAATGTAACAATTCAATAATATCCAGCAAACAATGTAATGCCACAGTAAGCCGCGTCCAAAGGAAATACATGGATTAAAGTGCATAACTACATTACCTAAAAGGAAGTCGATCTGCTGGGGAAGCAAAGACGCCCCACGCGTACGCCCGCTCGCGAGGCTTTTCGTCAGGGGATACTGGTGGTTGTAAAGTGGCGTGCTTAATACAACGCCGCGTCCCGCACCCCAGCCTCTTCCCCATCACCTCTGCTCCACGATACGCGATATCCCGGGTCACTGTAAACCGGAAGTCACATGGACCGGCAGTCTAGAGATGCGTTTCACACTGCGCCGGAATTCAATGACGAAAATAAGTGAGAGCTTGCGTTCCAATGCATCCAGGGACAACCGGAACGCTAAATAGACTGATATGAGGAACTTGTAAAGGTAAGTTATAAAGTGCATAACAACAAAAAATGCTCCAAAGTAAATAAAAAGACCCCTTGGTGAATAGTAGTGATGAATAAAAGGTGTGGACAATATATGTAAACAAAAAAACGGCCAGGGCTCAGTAATGCATATATTTCAGCTACGAACATTAGCAAAGAAGTTTGTAATAAGTGCTGCTGTAACGCAGCACATAAGGAAATACCTTATATATTGTCCTCAATCATAGTCCCTGTCACTATTCAGCATGACACGACTGATCAACACAAAATAGTCAGCCTACAAAAAATTACACATATTATTGCACATGGAATTGTCCTCAATATAAGTCTGTCGTAATAGAAAATGACAGCGGTACTTTCAACAAAGTCTAAACAAAATTTAAATGCTCTAACAAAATTTATAATGATGTGCCACGGCACAGCAGCTAATTTCAAAATAACACAACAAATATAATAATAAAATAATAAGGATCTCGCCGATGTTGTGCACACAGTACAGCCTGTATATACAATTCATATTCATGTACCCATGACCTAAAATAGTAGTGCTAAGTGATCAAAAAACGTGCAAGCATTCAAAAATTCCCTAATTCTACTTCGTGCGCTACCGCCGCGCCGAAGCGTCTTCTGCTCTAAAGTTTAAAAAGTGGTTGATACCGCAAAAAAATTTAAATATATAACACATGAACGAAAGTAAGTACCAGGCACAAGGGGGAGAGCTCAACCAACTGAGGACTGGATGCTTCGGTACTTACAAAGCTTACCCCTACCATTCTAAGTAGGTAGGTGTCCTTTAAGCTAAGCACAACGAAATCAATGCGAAGACCACTTCTGTTCTCTATTCTCGATGATTGTAACAGCACTAATCACTTGTATTGGGCGTCTTGTCGCAAAACTGTTTTTATATTCATCGATGTATAGGAAGATTAAGGGTGGCAGCGAGATCACTAGTGAGAGAGGATGACACTACTGGGGATTCATAGACCTAGTGGAGATAATCCGCCCTGGTAAAATTTCTAAAGACTACCATGGGCTTGGCAGTATGAGTATTATAGCGCCTTCAAGTCGGTATTCACGTCACTACTCTGGTGTCTATTCATCATCGTCTGTGGAAATGGAATACTGCTCCCTCTGCCTCCCTACTGCCTATTTTGAATTAGACTTTTGGGGGGAGGACCTTCAAAAGGTCCTGAAATGGCTCTTGAGTCGACATGTTATTAGAGGGCATAAACATATGTAATGAGGCTTCATGGTGTGAAGCCACTATAATATACATTATATTAGTAATCGACTTCCAGGCAGGCTCCAACTAAAAGGACGCCCACTTACAGATGATCCCTATTTGAGACTTCTCACAATAAGAGCCACTGTGACGGGAGGTAAAAATTAATCCGAAATAAAATCCGGTACTGGCAACGAGGTCAAAAGTTCAAAGTTTATTTAGATCATCGAATAATTTAAAAGTATAACAAAATACCTCACTAAACATGCATATGGTGTTTTTAGTACAAGCTTTGTATATACTATGGATGTTTACCTCTTGGTGCCATTGGGATCTTTCGGATTTACCATCTTTTGTCTTTCTTCATGATTAGTGACCATTGTGAAACACCAATCATGGGCGATGGGTTGTCGAGTCGGAACGTTCATTTGTCCAGCACAGCACCACAGAAGGAGACAGCACCATAACACACAGGTGACCAACAGCACCTCTTTTTTTTCTTTTTCATTACATGATTCTCTTTCTCTGGCCCTCCTGTCCCGTCTGATGTATGCTCTCTGGATGCTGGAAATTTACCTGGTACTTTAGGTACCGAAGACTGCAGTGATTAACTGATGTTCTGGCAATGAACTTAATTGGTTAATGCCTTGTTTTCCATGTCAGCCCACGATTTTTAAAATCTAAATGTCATAAGGCTAAAATAATAATATTGTCTGGAGTTACACTTTTTTATAGGAGTACACCTTCGTAGACCAACTTGCATACCAATGCAACGTGGGAAATGAGGAATAAACGATTATGAGAACCTCAGCCTGATACGTAACCTGGTCGTCTGTACCGGGTAGTTCTGAGTGGTTCCCCATGTAGCCTTTCACATCAACTCACGATACGACTATCTTCCTCTGATATAGTTATAGGGCGTGTGCTGGCGACTGTCCCTTCCTCTACTGTCTGTGTGTGTGTCTTGGATCAACTTTGCTCCACCGACCAGACAACTGAAGACTGGAAGAAAAATATGTAACTATCCATATTGTGCCTCCGAACACACAGAAGCCTATTCGTAATCGCATATTAAGAACGAACTGCTGAGGATGACTTAAAAGAGATTCAGGGAAAGACTATAAAATAAAATTAGCTGGAATCGGTGAAGGTTCTTCTCGTACCACATGAAGGTTGTACATTCTTATTCAGTTTGGTGTGCAGGTTGTCTTGGTCCTGAGTGAGAGTACTGGTAATTTTTTTTATGAAATAAACTTCAGTCAAGAATGACACTGTTTACTACTGGCTGTCTTCTATGCTACATGGTTTGGACCAGAGATGCTAATACTGAAATTTCCCCTCTCCTACAGTGTGCCAGCTTGTATGTTTGCCCTCCATACTAGTGTAAATCAGTTTGCTATTTGGTTTAATCTTATTTTAGAACAACAGTGGAAAGCACATTGGATAACTCCTTGGGCTGTGGGACAAGGTCCTTGCCCAGTGGCATAGGAAAGTACCCAGGGGCTAAACTGGCTTCCTAAGCGTTTAGGTGGACAGATGAATCACCACCTGTCGTGTATGACAGAAGTATCTGGAGGGGAGCATAAGACGGTGAAGTGATTATTGGTCAATAATCTGTAGCACCATGCAGCTGGGCAGTAATCCCACCTTGTATTACATTTGGTTTTTGAAACCCAATTTAAACCCACCATAGGAGAGGAGACTTTCCTATTACCATAGGGGAGGAGACTGAGGTGAGGCTGAAATTACCAGAGTAGGTGAGGGAGTTGGACTAATTACGCGATAAAGTGATGAGGACTATGCACTAATTACCATAGGGAGGAGACTTGACTAATTACCATAGGGAGGAGACTTGACTAATTACCATAGGGGGACTTGACTAATCTCCATAGGGCCGGCGATTGATATTACCCATAGGGGAAGGAACTTGACTAACTTGGCATTTTGGTGTAATCCTAAGTTGGTGTGAAGTCGTTACCTTCAATTAGGTAAATCTCCTCTCCATCAGCTGTGATTTTTATAGTTTTTCATTATTAACACAGGAAAGGGTTCTTAGGGAGGGCGAGAAGTCTACAGCATTTGTCCAGCGCGTCCAGTGTTAAGCGGGTATTTAATGTTGGCCGGTTAATTTATGCAGAGATTATGAAGGAGCTAGTGTTTGTTACAAAGAAAGGTGACAGATCCAGAAACTTAAAATTGCCAATGCATTTGACAGTTCACACTGCAAACTAGACTCTAGTGAAATCCTAATGGGCTTATGTAGTAGTGTCTTATACTGAGGTAAAAAATGATTCTCTGTGTGCATGCGTGAATCTCGGCGTGTCTCATCGCTGCATAATGGTGATAAGATCTGAAGCCGGGGGTCCCTTGTAACAGTTTTTTGGCCCAAAACAAATGTGCACTTCTTAGAGATGACTTGTTCTTGTAGACAGGTAAGAAACTAGAATAGAACGTGATAACCGAGGCAGTTCCTTCTAGTTCATGAACTATGGTCTGCGCTTATGACGTGTCAGGAGTCGATTCATACTCCCCCGCAGGAACCCCCCCCCCCCCCCGGGGAACCACCCTGCTCCTTTGACAAGATGTAGGTAAATTTCGTAGTGATGCCTTTAAGTGCCTGTACCCATTGGAACGAGAAGAAGAAGAGGGAAGTTTTACGGGGGGCCGAGGCGGCTTTGTATGTAGCTTGTTACTGTGAGCGAGGCGGCTGGTATGTACGTTGTGTAACTGGTGAGTCGGCCTGTAATCCTTGTGTACGGGGGGCGGAGGCGGCTGTATGTAGCTGTGTTACCTGGTGAGGCTGCTGTAATGTAGCTTGTTACTGGGGCGAGGATCGGCTATATTAGAGTGTTACTGGGGATGGATGCGCTGTATGTACGTTTTACTGTTGATGCGTTCTGTATGTAGCTTGTGTTACTGGGGGCCGAGGCCGTCTTGTAATTAGCCTTTTTACTGGGGCGAGCGGCTGTATGAAGCTGTGTTACCGGGGTTGAGGCCGGCTTTTATGTAGGTTGTTTTCCTGGGGGCGGGTGGCTGTATGTTAGTGTGTTACTGGTGGCGAGGTGTGGCTGTATGTAGCTTGTGTTGCTGGGGCTGTTACTGGTTCGAGGCTGCTGTATGTTATGTTATCTTGTTCCTGTGGACTGATTCTTCCTTGTAATGTAGCTGTGTTAGCTGTGGGTGGATTCGGCCTTGTAGTGTAGCTGGTTTTTACTTGGATGGAGGCGTCTTTATGTAGCTGTGTTACTGGGGATGAGGCTGCTGTTATTTACTTTGTTTACTGGGGGGTGTGCTGGCTGTATGTAGCTGTGTTAGGGGGGTGATGCGCGGCTGTATGTATCTGTTTTTCCTGTGGGTGATCGGCTGTATGTGCTGTGTTACTGGGGTGCTTCGTCTGTGTACTGTGTTACTGTGTGTTGCGGTCGGCTGTATGTAGCTGTGTTTACTGGGGGTGATGCTGCTGTAGGTTCTTTGTTACTCCTCGGGGTGCTTGCCGCTTGTATGTAGCTGTGTTACTGGGGGCGAGTGGGGCTTTATGTATCTGTGTTGTTACTGGGGGCGAAGGCGGCTGTATTATCTGGTTACTTGGGGGGGCTGATGCGGGCTGTAGTTAGCTGGTGTAACTGGGGGTGATGCGGCTTAGGTAACTGTGTTTGACCTGGGGTGATGCGGCTGTAATTAGCTGTGTTACTGGGGTGGATGCGCTGTATGGATCTGGTGTTTCTGGGGGTTAATGCGAGCTGTCTTAGCTTTTTTACTGGGGGTGATGGCCTGCTGTATTTAGCCTGTGTTACTCCGCGGGGTGAGAGGCGGCTGTATGTAGCTGTGTTCTGGGGCGTTGCGTCTGTAGTAGCTGTTTTTCTGGTGGTGAGGCGTGCTGTTGTAGCTGTGTGACCTGGGGGTAGGCGGCTTGTAATTAATTGTTTACTACGGATGAAGTGGCTTGTAATATCTGTTGTTACTACGGAATGAGGCGGCTTGTATTTACTGTGTTAAATATGGATGAGACGCTTGTTGTAGCGTGGGTTACTGGGGGTGAGGCCAAGCTGTATGTACTGTGTTTACTGGACTGGCGAGGCGCTCTTAGTGCTGTGTTTCTGGGGGTAGGGGCTGTATGTAGCTGAGTTAACTGGGTGAGGCGTCTGTAATGTAGCTTGTTACTGGGGGCGAGTCCGGCTGTATGTACTGTGCTTACTGGGGGTGAGGCGCTGTATGTAGCTGGTTTTACTTGGGGAGAGCCAGCTGTATATAGATGTTTATGGGGGGATCAGCGGCTTGTAATGTGCGGTGTTTACTTGCGTGGATAGTGTCAAGGAAGACGTTGTATGCACCTGCACCATGGGGCCTCCACCAGATTTTGCGCCCCCCGGTCCCCCACCAACCTTACTCCGGCCCTAGTATGTGTTACTAGGAGTGTATAAATATATACCTATATATCTACATAACATGTTTGGTATGAGTTTTTATACATGTTTGGATTTTGTGTAAGAGTGTGTTTACTTTAATTTGTGTGTGGTGTAGTTGAGGTGCATAATGTGGTGGATTTTTAACAAATTATTATTATATTATTTTTAAAGGGGAAGAGGGTACCCTAGCAAGGAATCGGCTATGGGCGCAGCCTCTCCCTAGTTCAAAACCCTCCTTCTAAATCATGTCCAGCTCAGGCTCACTGTCACCTCACATCTGGACTTGTAATTGTTATCTATCTAAGACAAAGTGAAAATAAAAACATTTTTTTTTTTAAATTAATGTAACTTTTTTACACTTAAAGGGTTTTCCCACGAACGCAATTTTTAGCACTATACATTGGGATCCCAAACTATGGTCCCTGTCCTGACCCCTTTGTCGCTCCGTTCAGACCTAATGGAGTCAAGGGCCTCACATGGCCCCTGTCTTCTTCATTAATCTCTGTGATCTGATGGGATCGGTGATCCGTGGCCGTAGTTGTGTTAGTCTTAGAATTTTTTCTTAGGTTGCACAATTTGAACCTCTAAAATGTCATGATGCCTGGAGCTAAGTTTAATTATTTAGGCAGTCCCTGGGTTTTATGTACAATATAGTTCTACAGGTTTGAATTTTTTAATGTACATATCCTTTGAAAAAATGGGGAATTACTATAAAATTGATAATATGTTCCACACATCGGAAACATATGAATGCAAAAAATGAAGAAAAGAGATGTGCATTATGACACAATACATATTTTATTTGAAAAAGAGCATAAAAACACACTAAAAAACCCAAAGGGGGGTATACACCACAAAAGGCTCCCCAGTATAACAAGTGATACATATCGGGTACACAGTAAGCATATCTACAAAGTACAACTGTACAGATTAAACGTGGACCATAAATAATGTAACAATTCAATCTAATCCAGCAGACATATGTCCGCAAGTATATCGCTGTCCAAAGAAATACAATGGCTTAAAGTGCAAATACTACATTACAGAATAAAAGAAGTCAGATCTGGGAGAAGCAAGACGCCCACGCGTATCGCCCTCCGCCTGCCGCGGGCTTTCGTCAGGGATACTGGTGCTTGTAAAGTGGCGTGCTTAATACATACACCGGCGGTCCCCCTCATCCCACACCCTGCCCATCACCCTCTGCTCCACGATGACGCGATACTCCCGGTGTCACGTGTAACGTGAATCACCTGGACCGCAAGTCTAAGAGCGTTTATTGGTCACCCTGCCGGAAGTGCATTAAGAAGTGAAGAGAGCTTTCGTTCCAATGCTCCAGGGACAACACCGGACCTAAATAGACTGATCATGGAAACTGTTAGGTAAGTTATAAAGTGCAATAACGCAAAAAATGCTCCAAAGAGTAATAAAAGGACCCTTTGGGTGAATATAGTGATGAAGTCAAGTGTGGACAATCATATGAAAACAAAAAAGCGCAGGGCGCAGTCAATACAATTGCTAAAATATTTGCATAAGCGAGACTAGCAAAGAAGTTTGTAAATAGGCTGCTGTAACGCAGCACATAAGGAAATACCTTATAATCTGTCCGTCATCATCCTGTCCTAATCGCACATGACGACGGTGATAAACACAAAATATGTGCTACAAAAGAAATTACACATAATATTGCCACATGAATTGTCCTCAATATAAGTCTGTCGTAATAGAGAAATGACAGCGGTACTTTTCACAAGCAAAAATGCTAAACAAAATTTAAATGCTATACAAAATTTTAATGATGTGCCACGGCAACAGCACTTATATTTCAAAATAACAACAAAAATATAAATAATAAAAAATATAAAAATATGAGCATCGCCGATGTTGTGCCACCTACAGCCTTGTAATATAATCCATATATCATGTACCCATGACCTAAAATAAGTAGTGCTAAGTGATCAACAGTGCAAGCATGCAAAAATACCTAAATGTGCAAACCACTGTAGGCGTATATGCATAAAAGCATATAATGGGAAAAGTCGCAAGTACGAAATACGAGCATATATACTGTATATATTGATTGAAATTCATACTAAACGGCAGCGAATTTCCCATATAATACATACTACATTAGTATATACACATGTCTTCGGAGGCGCGACTCCAAGAATAGGATTCGAAGCACGTGAACACAGTATGTAATAACAACAGGCAAGGATAAAACGTATATAGGCATCGGTCGATCCTGAATAGTCCCCAATCCATATATGTCCAAAGAGTGCATATTCACATAGTCCATATCATCCTAGGCTACGAATGATGTATTAAGTACAATAATAGTACCCTTGTGTTAGGATATTCAAAAACGAAACTCCTCAGGAAATTCATGAGTAACCGTTGCAGCCGCAATACAAGTAAGTATCTGCCATCAATCTACTTAACAAAAAGTTATTTGTAAGAAAAACCGACTCTCAGTCACCTGAAAGGATCATTGATCCTACAAAGAAAGTTTTTAGTGAGCAAACATATAAAAAGCATGTCCACAAAGATGTTTAACTCTCTCAAAGGAAGTGCATAAAGAATTACAATATAAAAAAATAGTCGTACAAAGATTACAAAATTAGGGCATCTGATAATTATTTAGCATCTGAGGCGGGAGCTAAGGTGAATGCAGAATGGGAACTGAGGCCTGGGCTGCCAGCCAAGCGGCCGGTACTCACACGCTAAAAACAATACAAAATATTAAACCCCATAGGGGACACAGCCTATTTTGGCCTTAAGGACGCGGTCCCATTTTTTCAATCTACCTGTTCACTATAATGGTTAATAGCTTTGGAACCGCTATGAAATTCCAGGGGATTTGAGATTGTTTTTCTTCTTGACACCATTGTACTTCAAATTATTTTAAAATTTGGATGAAATCTTTTGCGTTTTTAGTTAAAAAAAAACAAAATTTGGCAAAAATTTGAAAAATCTTTATTTCACGTTCTAAATCTTCTCCTTTTGATGCAGACAGTCATACACCCAAATAATTCATAACTTACATTTCCCAAATGTCGGCTTTATTTGGCATGGTTTTTAATATTCCACATATTTACTAGAATGTTATGAAGGCTCAGAATTTTAGTTACATTTTTCACATTTTTGTTGTAAAATCGCCAAAACCCGTACTTAGATGGACCTTGATCAACTTCTAATTACACGGAGAGGCCTAAATAATACAAGACTCGTAAATTACCCCATTGTGAAAACTACACACCTTCAACGTATAAAAACTACTTTTTAAGAAGTTTTGTTAACCCTTTAGGTGTTTTATAGGGTTTAAAACAAAATGAGGTGCAGTCTGCAAATTGAATTTTTTTTTCACAATACACTCATTTTGGGTGCGAAAATTAAAACATTAAAATGGATTAAATTAAAAAAGGCTCCACAAAGTTTGATACCAATTTCTCCCGAGTACACGGATACTCTATATGTGGTGGTAACTTCTGTATGGGCGCGACGCCGGCATAAGGGAAGGAGGGCGCCATCCAAATCATATTTGCTATGTCACATTGTACAGCTATAATTTTTTTTCTTTTTTTAATGAGGACCTATGGGGGCTTTATTTCTTTTGCCACATGAGATCACGTTTTCTGGTATTTAATTTTGGGGCATCTACAGCTAATTGTGAGATTTTTTAACTCTTGTTGGTGAGGAATGAAAATCATTCAATTTTTAGAAAATTTTTTATGTGTTTTTTATTTGGCCGTTAACCATACCATAACAATAGTATATTATTTTATTCCTATGGGTCGCCACAATTACGAAAATACTTCATTTATATATATTTTTTTATTTTTTACCATTTTTTACTGATAAAAAGTAATTTGGCACATGTTGTTATTTTAGCAATCACCGTCTTTCATATGTATAACTTTTTATTTTTCACCTCACAATCTGTTTTAAGGGCTTTATTTTTTGCAAGAATGATAGCTCTTTTTAGTGGTCTTATTTTAGATTGCGTAACTTTGTAAAATCACTTTTTTAGAGCATTTTAAAGGGCATTAATTAAAAAATCATCTTTTTCAGAGAAAGTTTTTTTAGGTTGTTTTTTACGGGGTTCACTTTGCGGATCTAATAACATTCCTGTTTTATTATACAGATTTGTACGGACGCAGGGATACCAAATATGTTGGGTTTTTGTGTATGTTTATTCAATTGTACTGATAAAAACTATTTGGAAAAAATCTTATTCATTTTAGCTCACCATCTTTTTCATATGCATAACTTTTTTATTTTTTGGCTGACAAAATCTGGTTAGGGGCTTATTTTTTGCGAGAACAGTTTTGTTCTTTTTGTGGGTTATTTAGAGTGCTAAAATTTTTAAAAAAATCACTTTTTTTAGAGCATTTTTTATATAGGGTATTAATTAAAAATTATCTTTTTTCGAACGTTTTTTGCGTTTTTTTTTCCTCCGGCTTTTACCGGTGCGGATCACCAGTACAATTTCCTGTTTTATTATGCAGATTGTTTACGGACCCCGCGGCAAAAAACTACCAAATAGAGCAGGTTTTTTTTTGTGTTTTTATGTTTTTTATACTTTATTAGTTTAAGTTTTTTATGGGAAAGTGACATTTAGGGGGCTTATATTTTTATGTATTTATTTTTTATTTTATTATAATGTGTTTTGTTAACTGTTTTTGATTTTTTTTTTACTTATACATACTTGAACTTAAACCAGTGATGCCTCTGATCACTGGTTTAAGTTTCAATACAACTGCTCTACAATACTATTTTATTGTAGAGCGTGTAAACTGTCTGAGCAAGCGTTTGCGCATGCTCCACAGTTTTGCAGTCAGAGCCCGGAAGGGGTCTGGCTGCCATGGAGCCGGATCAGCTCCGGGCACATGCCAGTCCTCGGAGCTGCCCGGAGAGGATCGGATCCCCCGGTAAGCGGCAGGGGATCGATCCACAGCAGGAACCCCTTACACGCCGCGGTCATGCTTGACCGCGCTGTAAGGGGTTACAGCACCCGCGATCGGAGCCGGGCTCCGATCGCGGGTGTTTACAGCGCGTGTCAGCTGTGATAGACAGCTGACAGCCGCTCTTCGTACCGGCTCCGTTCGTGAGCCGGTCCCCCAGAAGCTAGACGTTATATACTAACTCCCGGTCGCCTAAGCATCTACCCCGGGGACGTAAGTATAACGTCGTGGTGCGCCTAGGGTTAAATATGCAAATCTTAGACAAACAATAAATGGTCAATAAAATCACACATTTAAATGATATAGGTGACCCCAACCAAGCACTACCGAAATGGCAGACACCAATACGATATTCATAAAAACTACAAGACATATCCAAGGCTTGCTTCTATAAGAAGATGAATAAATGAAAACCTGCAGATATGTGTAGACATTATATAATATTTTCAGGCTCAGAGGTCATCCGACGGTACGCAGTCCGCATAGAGAGGGGTATGGAGGAGCAGATCATTCGTCAAAAACAGGCGGGCCTCTAGTGAGTGTTTTCTTCCGGCCACATTACATATACAAATCACGGGTAGTAATGATGCTTTCCAACAAAATAAGGCAATCTACGACTCAAAAGACAAAGAAAAGTATTGTGAAAATACAAATATAAACAATAGTCGTGAATACAAACATTAGGGACCCAATGAAAACACACTGTCGGGGGGACCGAAAGTGAAAAAATTGTGTAAAAATAATCTATGCAGAAATATTATCTGTGATACCTAAAAAAGTTTGTAGAGTGGGTGTGCAGAGTGAACTTATGAAGAATGTAATTTATTAACTAAAGAAAAACAATAACCTAATACAATGGCACACCCTCGCCGATGCCATGGCGAGGTAGTGCTTGGAATACGTCCCACCTGCATTAATCCCATTACACAACATGGTCCTGAATGAACATAGGGATATTGCCAGTGGTGACTCCTACCTGGCAAGGCAGAGGTAAGTATTTTGTATAGCAAGATGCTGTTATCCAATGATAGTTTAATCATCCTGTGCTCTGTAGACTGAGATGTGATTGGAGGAGCAGCCACCACCACCGACCAAGGGAGGTAATAAAACACCTCTGGCCAGGAATGTTTCTGGAGACCAGCTTATTCTATTAATAGTCAGAGAGATTCTGTTTTAAGGAGAATCAGTGAGTAGTGGAGTAATCTCTGTCTAGCCCACACCAGAGCAGGAAGATCAGCCCCTGCCTCTGAAGAGTGGGAGCACTTAGACTAGATAGTGGTAGTTGAGGAAAAGGGGTATCACCTTACCTTGAAGGTGATACCTGAAGCCCTACGGACAAGCTGAAGCTTCCTACCAGGACACACAGCTGCCTCCCAGCCTGCCCTCTACATCCAGGCTGGTGACTATCTCCTGAGGCTCCCTCCCAACTCACATCTCGGCACCCTACCTACCTGTTAAAGGCACGTTTGCTGCGTTCCTGCGGTTTCAAATAAAGACTTAATGTTGTTTTCTTCAACTTCTGTCTCCGTCTGGTCCCTGATAATACGGCTGCCTTCCAGCAACCGGCACCCCTGTCCATCACCCAGAGACTCACACTGCCGGGACTTAAATGGGTTGCCCCAGGGAGATCCGCTTATAGCAGCCTCTCCCTCATCATTTCTTGCCAACACCACCCGCTGGAGACCTGCCAGGCTGTAGGACACCCTCGGTTCCCCCGTACCCAGCACCGTGACAATACGTCTTAGGCCCGCAAACCCGCCAGCCACTTCCGGTTACCCGGCGGTTCCCCGGCTGTCTCCAGTCCTCCCCTTTAAGGCTAGGCCCCAGTGGGGATGTTGCAGTGTCGTCACGAACAGGATATTTACTTCTGTGCCTTATCCTGGCACTAAAGACTGTACTTTAATTATTAAAAGACCTGTGCTGCCTAACCCTCTGCCATCCGGGTTTAGGCCCAAGGACTTGTGTGTTTCTGGAAATGAACTGTGTTTATACTGCTGCCACGTGCTGTCGCAGCGCCATCTCCCTGCACTCCAGTTAATCCTGGCAAGAACTGTACCAGCTCTGCTACATCCGCGCTGCCCGCGCGCCTGAAGATTTTTACCTCAGAAACTGTGGCGCGCAAATAATTCCAGCCCCCAAAACCTCCACTGGCGGGAACCCAGATGACGCATCAAGCTCCACCCACGCGGGAAGTACTTCGGACTCCTCCCACTGTCTCGAGGCGGACTTCCTGCCCTGGCCCTCAGAGAAGCGCAAACGTGAGTGGACTTTGGACACGAGGACACCGCCATGTGGGGTCCTCCGCCTTTCCCTCCTGTGGAGCGTCCGGAGTTTTACAGGTCCTGAGAGACTATGGTGGTGGTCTCTGCGCAGCCTGTCCGAAGACCCTCCGCTGGACATCGGCTGCACCGAGGATTGACTCGGGCCTTCGTCACAGGACATGCTACCCAAACGTGACGCCTGTACAAATCCCACCCGGGCGGTTCCCGTCCCTATCCCGGCTTACATCCCGAGCCGCGGTCCACAGTGAGGCGGCCCACTGTGGGGTCCTCCCGACTCCTGCTGACCAAACGCCTGGGCCTTGTGGGCCGCTCCAACCTGCTGCCAGATGCTTTCCTACTCCTCTGCGCGCGCCTGCTAGCCCCGCTGTAGTGTTCCTGACCCTCCGTGGTTCCTGCTCCTGTTCCGTGCACCTCCTGTCTTCCAAGGAGATCCTAACCTGAACCGGACCACGAGCCCCCGCACCGAAACCTCCGCAGCCTCAAGGCCGAGGTGAGGCCGCCCGTCGCGACCTCCGAGACGCTGTCTCGGACCAGCGACGCCAGAGAAGAGGCCCAGCGGTATATGCCGGCCGATCTACAGCTGGAGCGTGGTCGAGAGAATCGCACCACCGGCATGGTCCGGTTCTTCGACAAGCGGAAGGTCTTGGCTTCGCCACCAGGGACTAAACCGGGTACGGGAAGTATTTATACCCCCGCCGGTCCGTCAAGAGGTCCTGATCTGCCCGGAGACCAGCACAAACCTGAAGGCAGGCGAGTGCATTGAGTTCTCCCTACAAGAGGAGACCCCGAGGGACCTTGGGCCGCCCTGGTGTTATCCGTACCCCTGACTCCGATGAGACCGTTACTCCGCAGGATGACTGGTTATTAGGACGACAGTTGGCGTGTCCCGACACCTCTTGCTTCCCGTCGGCTGCAAGTGTCCCCTGGCGGTCACCCACATGAATGCCCACCACAGTAATTGTGATACGGGTCCCCATTGCCATCATGGCCCGGCATGTACAGGGCCACCCCACACCGTTTTCCCCTGGCCGGGAGCATTGCATGGTCCTCACGGCTCTTCTGTGGAGAAGACATCCCGGCTAGCGAACCTGTCCGGAGTTTCCATCTAGGCCACATCTCCCCCTGGGCTGTTACCACATGGGGGTGATGACCGGCCCCTGAAACCGGAGACCGCTGGCGGACCCGGCGCGGTCCGCGGGCTCTGTCCTATTTCGTCATGACCCCTCTGGTGGTCCTGGCCTTGAAGCCCCCGGCTGAACAGCCCGACACCCCGGCACAGCGCTTCCCCCCCTGAAGGTTCCGGAGGATGTTGCTGCACCTGCAGTACCCACTACTGCCACTGTGTCCCAGCCGGCAACCTACTCCCCTGCTGAGGATGCCAAGGTTCCTGCAGGAGCTGGATCCTTGTCTTTTTGCTGAACCCAGCGTACTGACTAATCCCTGAAGGCTGTAGCCCACTTCAGTGTACTGTACTGTGTACATATTGTATATTTTTGTCTCGCCATAACCCCCAAAGAGCCAGGACTTTTCCTGAACTCTTACCCTTATTATCTCAGTCAAGATATTAACACGTCATGTGCTATTAGCACCCTTCCTCTGCCACAGCAGAGATTTCTTCAAAGGACTCTGTCCCTCTCCAAAAAGAGGAGACCCTTGCTTTCTTCATTGCACTTTTTCCCGCCCACCTCAAGGGCTGTAACCCAGAAGATGGACTTTGTCAGTAGAGACCTTCTTAGAGACCTTTTGCCAATAACTACAAGGAAAAGTTTGCAATTAATTTATTCATTTTCACTTAATGCCTTCCTTTTTAGGTATGGACATTCTTGCTGTGCACTTCTTATGCCTTTTCTTTGCAGGAAAGACATTTGCTACCCCGTGCCTACTCTGAGTAGCCGTATCTATCTGTAACGTTATGTTTATAAGATGTGTACCCAATTGGGCTGCTAAGCCAATGTGAGTTTTACAAAAAGATTTGCACACCTGCCCATTATAATGGCCAGTAGTATGCATTAACCCTTTCATAGCTTTTCAGGTTTGTAGTGTGGCTGTCGTGACCGTCTTTCGATGTAAAACACTGACCGCTACCTGATCCCTCAAACTGAGGTTTACACATGGGGGTAGTCCTTAAACGGGGTCTTTAGGGGACCGGGGGTGTTACACAGTTAGCACCTGGATGCCACTCCATACATGGGTAAGGTTGTCAGTCAGAAGGTACTCGTGGTCCGCATATGCCTAATGCAATGCAGATAGACACCTTATATAATTGAATGCGCCGCCAGGGAAGAACGTTGATCAAACAAATATACATGCCTGGTGCAAGGAGTGGATTCAACATGACACCCACACCTTTCTACTGTACAGTTCGGTTTAATGGCGTCCGACCAAACTGTCATACAGCTACATGTTTTTTGTCTTAGTCCGACACCAACCCAGGTGCCTGTCTCCAGGGACCATGGGCGGTTTTGTCCCACCACCTCACATAGCTGCACTTCCCAAGTGCCCTTAGCCCCCTCTGTGCCCCAAAACAACACTGTAGATCGAGCCGAGGGCGGCTCTTTCATTGCCCCCGGGGTATGCAACAACCCTCGCCGATGCAATGGCGATGGTAGTGCTTGCGAAATACGTCCCCACCTGCATGTAATCCCATACACAACATGGTCCTGAATAGGCATAGGGATATTGCAGTGTGTGATCCTGCCTGGCAAGGCCAGAGGTTAATATTTTGTATAATGCCAAGATGCTGTTATCCAATGATATGTTTACATCCTGTGCTCTGTAAGCTTGAGATGTATTTTAGGAGCAGCCACCACCTGACCAAAGGGAGTAATAAAACCTCTGGCCAGGAATGTTTCTGGAGACCATATTATTCAGTAAGGATTCAGGACTTCCTGAGGCTCCCTCCAACTCACATCTCGGCACCCTACCTACTGTTAAGGCACGTTTGTGCTGCGTCCGTTCCTGCGGTTCAAATAAAGAACTGTAAGTTTGTTTCTTCTTCAACTTCTTGTCTCCGTCTGGTCCCTGCTAATCGGCTGCCTTCAGCACCGGCACCCTGTCCATCACCCAGACTCACCACTCGGGACATTAAAGGGTTGCCCCCAGGGAGATCCGCTATAGCAGCCTCTCCCTCATCATTCTTGCCAACACCACACCCTGCTGGAGACCTGCCAGGCTGTGAGGACTAGCCCTCCTGTTCCCCTTAACCCAGTCAACCGTGACAATAGCGTGCATGGCCGCAACCGCCACCCTCTCCGGTACCCGCGGCCCCGGCTGTCCTCCACGGCCTCCCCTTTAAGGCTAGCCCCAGTGGGGGGATGTTGCACAGTAATGAAACATATATATTTGGTTCTGGAAGCTAAGTTTTATAGTGGCCCGTGAAGAGCAATTCCCATTCAGTCCCCCTTGGGGGAAACGGTATCCATCATTAGCCACCTGGATTCACTGCGTAACAGCGCCTAGGACGATGTCGCCCCCTCTGTGTTCAATGCCACCGTCTCACGTCCAACATCCGCAGGCCTCGTGACACCCCCCCCCTGGTGTGTAAACAATGAAGGGCGACCCGAGGTTAATTTTTTACCTTTCTGTTGGTCAGATTGTGCCAAGCGAATTGTGGGATAAATGCTGTTGGCACCTTTTGCGTGACCTCTTGGTGACGTCTGCCCTACATACAGCTTCGGCAGGGACAAATTAGGACATAGACGTATACTCCTCTGGTTTTGCAATTAATGTACTCCAACTCGATTTATACTTTCTATCACTCACTATGTCTTCAAAGAGGTATTCTCGGGGACAAGAGGACAATAGAACAATCCCCACAGGGAAAGAACCAAGAGCGTGTACCACGTCCAGGGGGCGCAATGGACGTTTGAAAGTGGCTGTTGGTCAGTCGTATCCTATAAGTTTCCTCGCGAGCGTCTGGCAGTGATATGTGGTTTTTTCATAAGAAAGGGGCAAGTCTACTATCACTTTAGAATTGTCCCAGTTCTTCCCCAGAATTCTATATATCTTCCCGTCCACTGATTGTTATAGGTTGTGATCCAACCTAGGTTCTAGAGTCCATAGTCGGGATTTTGTTTTGGAGCAGTTGCTGACGTCACTATTCTTGGCCCGAAGAAAACCCTGGAGAATCACTCTATGGGATACGCCTCTGTTTTATAACACAGAAGTAAGCTCAAGTCATGTTGTTTTAAGATCTTTCTCATTGCTGCAGTTGGTTTATAACACGAAAGAATTGCCTTGCCCGTGGGAATGCCTTTTTTGAGATGAGATGGTGGAAACTAGAAAAATGTAATAACGATTGGAAGCCTCGACTTACGATAAAGAGAAGTGTAAGTTTAGGATGATCATGGTATTTTGATATCCAAAAAGTCACTGAACCATCCGATATGTGTGCAGTCGTTTGAATGTTCCAGGGGTTTGTGTTGAGTTGACAAATGAAACTTGTTACAATCCTCAAGTTGCCTGTCCATAAGAAGAAATATCATCAAAAAGCGGTACCACCACCGCCACCCAGATCTTAAAGGCTTCGAGGTGGTAAAACCACATTCTCCTCCCACCCCACCATAACCAATTCGCATTAATGGGGCCACCTTAGCCCCCATTGGCCGTCTGCCGTACCCGATACTTGCTTGTAGAAGACACGATCAAATAGAAAATAATTCTGATGTAGAATTAAATGCAGTAAGTCCAACAGAAAAGAATCGTGCCTCCTATCCATTGACCATTGTTTGTCAAGGAAGTAGGCAATGGCTTCAATGCCTACCTGGTGTCCAATGATCGTGTACAGGGCTTCCACGTCAAGGGTGACCAACAGAACGGGTGTGGAGGTTTCAAAACTTTCAATCCTCTGGATAAGATGTGTGGTATTTTATGTAAGTTAGAACAGATATCTTTAGTAAGTGTAACTTCAGCCAGATTATTTTTTTGTCCCTTTGACAATTGGATTTAAAAAGTTCAGATTAACAATGGAATAAGCATTAACAATACAGCTTTATGATAGGGAACTTAAAGTTGGTCATTGCAGCCTGGGGTCGGGTGTCCTTAAAGGGAACCTCTCAGCAGAAATTTACCTAGTAAGCCACTACTAGTATGTTGTCAAGCAGTTAAACACCTTCCGGATTCTATTTATTTCATCCAGAAAATCTACTTTGAAGTGAGATTTAAACTGCTTGTATAAAGTCAAGGAGGCAGGGATTTTAACACTGAAATCAAGCTCTCTCTTCCTCAGAAATCCCCTTTACTGTAATTGATGAATCTGCATCAAGAGACATCCTAACCATCCTGTCCTGAAGTCCGATGCATGATGTCAATCACAGAGGAGGAGGCGTTCAGTGCTCCCCACCTTGACTTCAGTGTTATACTCTCCGCCTCATTGACTTTATACAACCAATTTACATCTCACTTCAAAGTTGATTTTCTGGTTTATGTCACCACACTGAGCCATGAAATAATAAAAAATTAGAAGGTATTACACTGTTTGACAATATACTGGTAGTAGTTTATTAGGTCAATTACTGATTACAGGTTCAATTTTACAGGTTTATTAGGTCAATTACTGATTACAGGTTCCCTATGAGTTGGGGACCGCCTGTATCACAATTCACAACTCTGTTCTGTCAGAGGAGTGGTCAGACATACAGAACAGGTATAAGTCTTTCTATTACACATTACCTCTATGTAGTAGCATCAATTGGTTTTCGCTCACAATAACTGATGCAAATAACTGAAGACCTATTAGTTATGTGAACTGGGTCTTACAGCATCAGCAATAGTAAGTGAAATTGTATTCAATATTACAACCAGCTCCGGTTCCTCCATGCTGTATTGCTGCTCAACAAGCGCTCTGAAACCAAAGATCTCATTAACAATTCGGCCATTTGCCAGAAATGTTTCCAATTACTCAGATCCAATTCATTTGCCTAATTATTCAGAGCTGACCATTCTCTTAGGAATCTCCCATTGAGAGGGCAACAGATGTAAAGAATGATCCATTTGGAGCATAGAGGACAGGATAATTCTGAGTGTATACCATGGAGCTTGTTCCAGCTGCTACAGAGGCAAGTGGTCATTTAATAAATCCATGTAATAATCGCCCAGTAGGACAGTGTGGATGATTGAATAATTAACCCCCTGTGCTATTAATTCACGATGTTTACGTTGTTTCATATTCTCATTTCCATATTAAAACTCTTAAGAATAGAATGCGAAGAAGAGGATTTATCAATCATTTCAAGCGGATGAAATTCTGAAGTTTGCAACTGCAGACTCGCAGGTTTTTATTTAAAGCTTTAATTTCCCACGAACAAACTCATTCATTTAGAGGCCTGAGGATTTATTGAGTCAATTTCATACACAGAAAGTTGCCTTCAGCGCAGCGGAAGGTTAATGGCTCACAAAGCTCGGATAATATTTCTTGGGGTGTGTTGAAATGTTGGAAGGGTCTAAGTGCTTTATCTGCTGCAATACTAGGTCAGTATCATTTGTATCGCAGTGTGTGCATTTTCGATCAAGGTGTAAGATGTAGGTCTAATGGATCTAACCAAGTGGGCAATGGATAGAAGCCCCCCCATGATCAACTTGAGACCCTTGACTGCAATATCCCTCTCTGTCTACTATAAAGTGTGTAACATAATTATACAGTCATACTCTCTTAGGCTACATTCACACTACCGTATGGAGGACGTATATACGGCCGACGTACATACGGCCGATATACGTCCTCCATAGACGGCAATGGGCGCACGGTGCCCTACGGGAGCGGTATGGTGCAGCACACATGCGGCACCGTACCGCTCCGTACCCGGGAAAAAGATAGGACCTGTCCCATCTTTACCCGTTACACGGCGCCGTGCGCCATAACTTCCTATGGAGAGGGGCGGGGGTGAGCTGCGCTCACCTCCTCCTCCTCTCCCCGTGCACTGCCGTTGCCCGCTACGGTATGGGCGGGCAACGGCAGTGTGAATGTAGCTTTACCTGAAAGGAAACCTACCACTTTCAATCGTGCTTCTAAGCTGCAAATGCCGCTTATTTTCTTTATGTTTTTAAATAGATGTAAAGCGTTTAAATGCTTTAGTAATCTTTATGTACAAGTAGCTTCACTGCACCGTGCACTTCCTATTCAGGCGCACAAAGTGGTTGCGTGCACGGTGCGTCGAGCGCGGACCACGGTGCGGTGAAGCTACTTGTATATAAAGATTACTAAATCGTTTAAACGCTTTACATCTGTTTAAAAACATAACGAAAATAAGCGCGGCATTTGCAGCTTATAACCACCATCGGAAGTGGTAGGTTTCCTTTAAAGCAAGGGTGGGCACCACATGGGGACACATGAGAAATTGGAATGGTTTTAGAAAATAGTAAAATAGTAAATGAAAGATTACAATGATTCAATAATATCATGGAGCTTGTGCTTGGTTTAGAAAATTGCAAACTTTTGCAATGTTTAAAAAATTTTTTCCAACTATCACATCTGCTTTTTTGCATATTTTGTTGGATCAATGTTTAAAAAACTAGCATGAGATAAAAAATTACTATCCTGACATAAAATAGCAAGTTTTTCAAAGGCTTGCATCCCTATACTTAATAAAGAATAAAACACAATGAGGCATCAACTATGCACATCATCGCATGATCGCATGATCGGACAGGAGTACACCAAATCCATCAGGCAGCCAAGCAGCCAACGGGTATCATGGGCATCTGAGAGCGAACTAGAGGTGCCTCAGAGGATCGGTTCCTGGTTTATTGCTAGCCTGGGACTAAGTAAATTAGTAACAATTAGCAGAGGTCCGTTTGTACTAGGGTCGTCTGTAAGTCATGTTACTTAATAGGGGACCCCTTATTCAGTTTTGTGGACGAGCTGACGTTTTCCATGTATACCATTTTTGAACTGTACCAAGCCTTTTCAATCAAATTTTATTCTCTTTTTGAATGGGTGCAAAAACGAAAAAAAATGTCTGGATTTTTTTTGTCCCTTTGGTGTTCTCCCTCCACGTATAATAATTTTCAATATTCTTAAAGATCCCCACCTTTTCATATGTTGCAACGAACATGTTCATAATTATGTTTGTTTATTTCCATTTCTTTTTTGGTGAAAGGGTGGGGATTTACAAATCTTTACTTTTTTACAACACTTTATATTTTTTATAACATATATCTTCATTTATAACCTGATAATAGATTGGTTTTAGACTCGCAAACAAGATCACCTTCACTCATTGAGTCACCGGAGGCAATTATCATATCTAATAGTTGAGATTGTGCTAAAGCGGGATTAAAAAGGACCACATCTAATGCATCTTTCATAATACCGATTTCTAGGTTGAAAGTCTTCTGACTTTGCACAACAGCTGCTTAAATAAAAACTTTTGCACATGCCTGACAGTTTCCGCTGGGTTCAGAAACTCTCAAACGTAGCAGATCTGAGAGGTTAGGTATGGGGTCCCCGGTCCCGGATCATCAACATAAAACTAAAGAGGTGACAACCATCAATGAAACAGAAGCGAGGTTCTACTTACCATTTTGTAGGCGTTTGGCTCGATATTCCTTTCCTAAATTTGTGTGAAAACCACCAACAAGTGTTGAAGTTTTACCAATTCCTAGAACAACTTAAGAAAAAGATCCTTTAGTTGAGCATTACTAATCAAACACATTTTTTGTGTATAACGGTTTATACAGAGCACTTTCATAAGTATTAAAGAAAAAATGCTAAAATCACTATAATTCCTAGTAAAAACTATACAGGGGAAACAAGATCCCTTTAAGAATATAAACTCGCCACTCTAGTGTAAGAATGATAAATTGCAGTGTAATAATAACAGGTTGTTTTTTCGGGACAACTTACTACTCCCTAAAACATTAACTCATTAACATGAACGTTACTTGTGTGCTACTCCGTTGTAATAGCACACATCTCCATGTAATTTTCTATGGCTCATACACACAGCTCTGTGGTAAGAGCGGACTGCCCATGATACAGCATAGTTTCAGGCTTTATCAGGCGCGCGGCTGTGTAGGGACATCACTGATGTTTGCTGTATACTAAGACCTCTGTCTTCGGCGTGACTGGTAGTAATGTCAAGTGAAAGGAGTGTGTAGATAGGCGAGAATATGCTCTTTATTATTTTTAAAGGTCCCAAACCGTATCTAAAAACAACATCTAGAACCTGACACCCCTTTATCCCAAAACCGGCCTTTCCCTTATATATAGATTGCGTTTCTAGTAGATTTAGTCCTATGTGCGCTTCTTTTAACCGTCACAACGGAGTGCTGGGAGTTCCCCCGTTACATTCACTCTTACTGCATTATACTTCTTAATTATCGTTTTGAAGTAATGGGATGGGCACAAGCAAAAGTCCAAACACCCCGCTGTAATCTTTAATATTGTTCCGGGGCGGCTGGTTTGGCACAGCAGAGGGATTCTATAAATGCAGGGCCTCCCGTCCTCTGCTCTGAGTGCATTCGGGCCATATAATACGGGCAACATATACACTGTCTGTACACATTCCTGTTCACCATCGCTTGCTGCGGTTCACAATTTCTGCTAAGCGTTGCGTTCATAACCCTGTGCGCAAGCGAACGTGTGACTGCTCCTTCCGACTGTGAGTTCTACCCCACAGTGGTCAAACGACCCATTAATACTGTCCCTCAAGGGTTCTCCAGCCTCCTTTCGGCGTCACCATTAATTCAATTGTACAGAAAGTACCCTACCCTTTTTGATGTCCTTAATAATAACAGAAAAATGACACATCCCGTGGTGCATTTTTAACTATTAAAAGGGGTTGTTTTTTTTTTTTTAATAAATGTAGATTAGACAGGTGGGAGGGAGGTGGATTGCTGTAAAAATATAAAAATTTGACTCTGTACTCACTTATTTTCGACATTCCTGTTGTCCCTCCTCACCACACGTCCTGCGCTCTAGGCCCTCCCCTGTTTTGTTTACAGGCCGGGTTTTCCTTCCCGACTACTGCCATCGCCTTGTACAACATTGTAATCGATGTTGTAGCAGATGGTCAGGAAAGCATCACCGGCTTCCGACAAACATAAGCATGTCAGTGACGGTGCACAATGGACAACAGGAGCACCGGAGGAGTGAATATAAGAATTTTTAAAAGTCTTCACAGGTAGAGCAAACTAACTTAGATTGAACCTCTGATATAACAGTCCGGGTCTGTGGCCACGACCCATTTAGAGTCTTCTCCCAATTGAACGTAGCATATACACAGCAGCCCACAGATTTCCTGGACCCTACAGATAGCGTCTTGTGAAAATGTCGACTTTGTGAAAAACGCAAGCTTATATGATAGCTGTGTAATCTCTTTGTGCACATTTCTCCTACAACTGCACTGTTGTTGTCCCACACAATTTTCAAGGAAATGATTAAAATTAAGGGGTTTAAAGCCTGTTTGTTCACTGTGTGCCATCACATACCAACGACCAGTATTTATCCATGGAAGTACACATTGACGTTCGCTATCTCTACAGAATTACAGCAAGCAGAGTATGGATAAAGCAGGTGGAATTATACAAAAAGTATATTGAAAGCGACTAAAGAATAACTGTATTTGCTGAAACGGGAAAATATCTTTACCCTTCCCGACATTTGACGGAATGTACTCTGCAAATCGTCGGGAGGTGCATTCCCGCAAAATGCGTACTATTACTCATGCTTCTGCACCGGCCCTAACGGAGCGGCGCCAGAAGCTGCGGGTGTCAGCTATATATTATAGCCGACACCTGCCTCTACACCCCGCGATCATAGGTTGAACAGGGTTAACAAACTTCACATAAAAGTTTGTTTCATCACGTACGTTGAGGTGTAGTTTCTACTAATGGGTCATTTATATTGGGGTTTTACTTTATGTAGGTCTCTCAAAGTTATTTGGAAAAAACCTGAGCAGGTCCCATAGCAGATTTTAGGGTTTTTTCTGAAATTGAAAAATCGGGGGCACCTAACGTTTCAATCCCATAACATCCTACAAAATGGTGTTATACTATGTGTGGAAAAGTAGAAAAGCATTTGAAGTTCGAAAATCAAAATTTTTCCAAGAATCACCAAAATCTGTTTTCTCCTAAATAAATCAAAACATACAAACCACCAAATTGTTTCAACTACATAAGTACAAATTTTCCCTATAAACAATTTAAAATCACTGGATTGTTAAAGTGTTCCGAAGATTATAACCCACAGTGTAGTGCCCAACATGTGCATATTTTGAAAAAATGGGCTGTGTCAGGAAGTGAAAAGTGGCTTCATCAGCCGCGTTAAGGGGTTAATGTATATAGGTCACCAGTAACGTCTGTTACCAGCTTACACGGCAAGGACTGTGCTACTTTACTGCTTAAGTATATGAAGTAGACTGGTTCAATGCCGGCCTGGCGGTAATGGCAGAATGGCTGGCAGCCAGCGGAGGCGATTGATTTCCCGTCGGGCTGTAATGGCTCTGATCAAGGTGCAGCTATAAAGAGGTAGTCAAACTCCAATGACGGGAAACGCTCAGGAGCCGATATTTGCTTTACATAATAATGTCTCTAGCAGGAGACCAGACTCCTCGCCAAACACACGCACACATCCATTTTATGACATTTGTTGATTTTCCGCCCGTGTCAAGTCGCTAAGAGCAAATCTAATAAGAAAATGTAAAACCAATTCTACTTGTATTTGTCAAAGGCCTCAGAGAATGCAACAGGAGGGGGAAATACTGGGCGATATTAGGCAGGACACGGTACTTTCTATTCATGTCAAGCTCGAGATGGAATGAAGAAGTAAAAAGAAGAAGTCGAAATGGCGTTGTCATTTCCTTAGTAGATTATATATTTGAATATTTTATTATCTGAAGACCCCACACTCTCTGAAACAAAGAAGCAGAATTGCCCGGCTACCTGCAATATTGCCGGATTGGCGCTGAAAAGCCAATCACACAAAATGGACAAATGAAGGCTATTAGCCATGGCTACTTGCAAGGGTCGTCAATATTTCCGGATCGCCTGTTTGGCGCCAATCCGACAATATGTCCGGGTTGCCCGTCCAAACACTAAACTAAAACTATGGGTCTGATCATCTCTACTCCCAAAAACTAAGCCTCCAGATGTATGCCTCGTGGCAAGGTTTCCATCATATATCGCCTCTCTTTGGATCCAACCTCAGGGAAATTATGTGGCTTTATTCAAGGAACCAGTGTTAAATAAATCCTTCCCATCAGGGTGAATCAGCTCTCATATAAGCTAGCCGCCCTGCAGCCCCACACCAGGCATGATCGTCTTTGTGAATCACTCTGACGGGACTGACCCATAGTTTTCCATACTAGTCTGTAAGGTAGATACTGTAAAATGAGAGTCCATGGGCAATAGGTGATGCTGAAGGGTGGGCAGTCCGGCAGGGGAGCCCAATGTTTTCAACAACGTGTCACACGGGCCACTGAGAATAATTAGTTAGAGGGCCTGATATGGTCCAGGTCTGCCTTAGAGCAATAAGTTTGTATGCAGATCAGCAGAACTTGTGTATAACCTACTCTAATACAGTTTCGAGTACGCTAATGCTCGAACGAGCATCAAGCTCGGACGAGTATGTTCGCTCATCTCTAATCCTGTCCTTATCTGTCCTTATCTCAAGGGGGTGGATCTCAGAAGGCTTTCAGATGCTCACTGCTCACTACAGGAGAAAGAAGCAGAAACAAGGCATAGAGAAGCAGTTTGTTCTTAATGAAGTATATTGCCAAGTTCACTATTTTGAACTTCTCCATTCATGCCTAAAATAAAAAGGAATTTAATTAAAAGCTTTAGTTATGTTTTATAGATAACACATTAATGCAATAAAAGGCTTTGGTCTAAACAAACTAGAGGAAGGGTGGGAAAGGAGACCCCCTGTGCATTACAAAGGATGGCTTCCTCGGGTGTAGTCCAAACTACTTCATGCTCTTCTGTAAGAGAAAAGCATGGCAGAAACCTCAGACACTAACTGCACCTAATGGAAATGTGTAGTAGAGTATAATATAAGTATTGGATAGAGGCTAAATACTGCTAATATCATAGTGATAGCTCCAAGGTTGTAGATGCACTGAGAATCACATATAAAAAGCAAACATGTACTTACCTCCTCAGACCCTCCCGCTGTCCCATGCCGCAGACTCTCTGTGCCATGCTCCTCTTTCTTTAAAGGGACACTGTATCAGGTGCTGGGATGCGCTGATGGGTCTGGTGTGTCCATGGCACTGGACAACGGGAGGGACCGAGAAGGTAAGTACATTTTTTTTAGCAAACAACCCTTTTAAGCAGGGCGAATCAATATAGTCTTTCCTTATATTTGACATTCCTTGCTAACTTGCTCCTGGTTTTGGATTCAAAAACTGATGTAAAATCTGTAACAAAGCTGTCTAAAGCT
The DNA here is from genome assembly GCA_019512145.1 of Engystomops pustulosus. Classification (NCBI taxonomy): domain Eukaryota; kingdom Metazoa; phylum Chordata; class Amphibia; order Anura; family Leptodactylidae; genus Engystomops; species Engystomops pustulosus. The sequence goes on from CM033647.1 coordinate 39,293,841, forward strand.
GTAGTAATAATATTGTTATTAATGTTAATCATTTCATTATTTATATTTTACCTCTTTGTACAATTGCACCAGCTCTTTGTTCCTGAATTTCTAAGGTTTCGTCAGCTTATGTTTTATAAATATTATTGGACAAGGATTTGGAAGTGTTGGATGTTCTTCACGATTCTTCCACTCATAAGAGAATGTTTAGTGACTTATCTTTTACATTACTTAAACACAATCTGACTTGTCACTATTACATGCCAAAAATGGTTTGAATAGGAATAACAATTTTCCTTTAATGTCTCTTAGCAAGGCTGAAAAAACAGATAGAGACGTTACTTTCTACCAGTGTGACCCATTAAAGGTCAGTGGACTTGACACTTATCCAAGACTTACTTCTGCTCTGTGCTTTCTAATACCTTTGATGTTCTCTAGGGTGTTTCAGAACACGATTAGCTCATCACAGTGAACTAAAGGTCCCTGTCACATTAGTTACATTCCAGTAAAAAGGAGAACTATGCATGTTTTTATCCCCTGAAAAATACACAAAATGAGACTATTGTTCTAAGGTATGATCACATTTATCTGATGCTGCTAGCAATGTACTTCTCCATGTGGGATAAATACCAATAATCCCCTAAAGGGGATGGCATCTGTTCTATCAAAGGCTGCATCAAGTGTTGTTCCCTACCTTGCCTTATCTAGACAACCCCTTTCTGAAATGAAGGAGATGTCCTACATGGTGTTCATATACTCTATTAGAACATTTGAAGGCTGGGTCAAGTTGGACACCATACCTTACCTCCTTGACAATAGTTGTTGGAAGAACAAAGAATTGAGCATGCTGCATGTTTGTCTTTTTCATAGTGGAAGACAAAGTAAGTTTAAAACAGAAATTCTATCCTGCTTCCCACTGAAGCCTTTCACCAAGTGGAAATACTTGTAATACTGTATACTTTATATATATTAAGGTGGAAAGCAGCTTCTCTTCGCCTATCTTCTCCTCCTTCTTTCTCCTGCAGTGAGCAGTGTATCTGCAGTCTTGTACACAGCACAGAGATAAAGAAAAGTACCTAAAAATTAGCTCTTTTGATACCTAGAGAATATTGCCATTGATTATTAAGACCTCTGAGGAGATTAGACTACCCAGGGAATTGTTGTAAAGAGTTAAGTCATAAGAGTTAAGTCTTTATAATAAATAATATAAATCTTTATTCATGTAGCACCGTCATATTCCGCAGCGCTTTACAGATCATGGGGCATATTTATCAGGGCTTCTGCGCCATGTCAGTCGCAAATGCTGCGAAAATGCCAGCGTATGATAAATATCCTCCCATGAGTCAAATATACAAACAAAATAAGACATTAAAGATGACGCAAAAGGAGTGAGTGTCCTGCTCCCAAGAGCTTACAGTCTATCTGACTTCTTTATCTCTCAGCCGTCAGTGGTGTTTGGGACAGAACAGGGGTATAACTAGGAGAAACAAGGCCCTGTGGCAGAATTTTGAACCGGGTCCCGTTTCCCTATTAAAAATATACATGTTTGTATACCGCCACATATTTATACACTCATATATATATAAACACACACACTTATACACATATACACATTTACACTCTCATGTGCACATTTATACACAGTACATACACACATCTTATACACATACACAATATATAAACACCTCATACACAACCACCGTATATACACATCAAATACACATATACAGTAGTATATATAAACATTATTACACATGCAATATATACTTACTATTTCTATGCATGTATAGAGTATAAACACACAATGTATACACATACAGTATATACACATACAGTTAATATATAGAGACCATACACACACATAAAGCATATAAACACATACATACAATACCATATACACCCATACAGCATATACACATCACATATGCACCCACATACAGCAAATACCATATACAGACATAGAGCATAGGTACATACACAATTTGCAGCATAATATGTATATAATCATGGTCATCCTCCATTCCTTAGTGTTGAAGGTCAGATGCCAAGGCCACCTTACATTGTGGACCCCATAGCAGGTGCTATGGCTACTACTCCTGTACTTACTCCCCCTAGGACAAAATACGCCTTATAGGCAATGTATACGGAAAGTCTTATTTGAGGAAGGGGAGGCCCTAACCCCTCTGTATAATTGGTATAATTTTGCTGTTCAGTGTTAGTTTTCAGGAACTGGCAGCATTTTCTTATCACTTAAATGATGGCATTTCAGGTTTCATGTGGATATGGACATAGATTGTGCTTGCATTCCAATTTGCAAGAAATTATAGAGCTGCAAAATACAAAAAAAAACATTTTGTACATTACAACATAGGAAGAAAGAAGAACTTTGGAGATATATTAAGAAGTTTCTTGCATTTATTTTCTAAGGAACATAGCCTGAGGTATCACAATGTCTAATGGCAACTGATTTCTGTAGACTATACTAGTGATTTAATGTTCACATTTGGCCATGTATCTTCTGCAGATAGGGGGGCAATAGTCAGTGAATATAATATGCAGCATGTTGTCTCAGTAGGTTTTGTATTGTTGCCTTCCAGCATTGTGCTTCTGGGTTTTAATATAAGAACAAGCAACATCTGCATTGATCTGCATGGATTTACTTCAATAATCCAAAAACAGCTTGTTAGTTGTTGCTTTTCAATACAAATTGGGCTCTAGGTAGGGGAAAGAGACTGACAGCCCCAATGTGGACAAGAGTTTTTGTGAGTTATCATAATCTTTGTATAGCTCAAAACTAAATAAATATTGCATATTCTGGACAGAATTGTGTTGGACGGTCCGACTAAGCAGTAACACACCCCTTTTGGTAAACATTTTTTCTGTCATAACGGATAAAGTGCGGCCGCGACACAAAACCAGCGCAGACACTTTATAAATACATGTACAAGCAGCACATTTTTCTAGAGCAAAGTCAGACAGAATGGTGCAAACACTTTAATAAATGTGGTCCCTTAAAAACATAAGCATGCACTTGTTAGGCCCATGTCTGCGCCTTTCTGTCACACTCTCCGTCTAAGAAGAGTGTAAAAGAAAAAACAAAGAGCAGAAGGCAAAAGTCTGTTGGATAATTTCTTCCTCTTTTAACAACAGATTGTGAAAACTTAGAGGGATGTTCCCATTTCAGCAAGTAATGGCTATTGTTTGAATAATGAAAATGTATACAAATTTCCAATATACTTTCTGTATCAATTCCTCACAGTTTTCTAGATCTCTGCTTGCTGTCACGCTGCAGGAAGCTTCACTGTTTACTTCCAGTGGACAGAAATCTGACCATGGTCACACAGGTGCAAGGCTCGTTAGATCACAGAGAGTAATAAGAGCTGTGTGATATAACGAGCCGTGCACCTGTGTGATCATGGTCAGATTTCTGTCCACTGAAAATAAACAATGAAGCTTCCCAAAAAATTGTCAGCATGCAGAGATCCAGAAAACAGCGGGAAATTGATAGAGAAAGTATCAATTTTTAAATCATACAAACGATAACATAATTTGGCAAAGTGGGAATACCCCTTTAATCCTCATGCACATGACGGTATATGGGAGCCCTGGATAGCTGCAATAAATGTTCCTTGCTCACTTGCCCCCATAGGCTACTATGGTGCAGGGTCATGGTGCAGTGAGGCACGATGCATGCTCTCCTCATTTCCTGTGGTGCCTCTCGTCGAAATCCACTCTGCTGAAACCCTGTCTGTTCTGCACAAACAGTAGTCTTATTTCTATGTATGTAAGACTTTAGTTTAACAGTGGGCTGTGACTTACAGAGTGGTATCTTCCAATTGCACACAGCATCAGATGTTACATGCACTTGTGGTGACTTTAAAAGTAAGTCACCATCAATGTTGAATAAAATTTCAACCTACCACTGTAAGGATATTTATTTTATTATGAAGGGTAGTTCTACCTCTCAGAAGTGACTCACACATCCATCCTTGCATCTACTGGACAACTCTTCTTCCAATGTAGCCTAACAATGCCAAAAGTTTTGTTATGTTAATATATTTATAGCATTACAGGTTTTTGTATCATAAGTTCATATTCCCGGGATACCCCTTTAATAAAATACGAGTGTGTTTAGTTTTGTTGTTCAGCTCAGACCTTCATTTGACCACAGATACAGGTAAGTACTGTAGACATTTATTAACCTACACCGGGTCTTATATTGTGTCTACAATTGTACACCTCATCACAAAATGCTTGTCGTTCCTGTTTGAAATAAATCCCTCTATTACCAAATCTTTTTGACCTGTACGCTGTCTTTAGCATTCTCTGAAGTTTAACCGGGTACTTTATAAGGTAACAGGATTTCTTCTCTACTAATCCCCTGTAATCTGCATTAATGTGACATTAACACACAGAAATAATTATAGGCCTGAAAGCAATAGACAAGTTAGCAGGTGTTTTTTTCTGTTTGAGCCACTTACTATAAAACAGATTTAACTTTTTGGATTTTTTAAGCCTTAAGTGATCAGAGTTGCCATCTGCTAAGAAGATTAATGCTCAGTGCAAATAAGCAGCAGATGCAGCCGGCTCAGTGTCACTTCCAGTCACGCACGCTTCCTTGCAGTCAAAATAAGAATGAGTTTCCAAAAAAATAGCTGTATTATAATAGGAGTCGTGGAACTTTATTCTTCCAGTCCAACGGTTTAAGTATATGAGAAGACAACAGGTAAAGAAAACCTTCTTTTATAATCGTATTTAGGGATTTGCATGTCAAATTCTATGCAGCGCAGTGATAGGTTTACAGTTTTGGAGTAAACAACAATAGATTTGACAAATAATTCTTAGCATAAGGATCTGCAAACTTCGAATAATAGTGTATGTTTATATACAGGGACTGGATAAAAGAACAATACCATGGTTAAGAAACATTATTCCATTATGTCTCCTGGTGACAATGTGAATAGTGTTACTTTACGGAGTAAATTGTCTTTGCTGGTAGATACAAAGGCCAACATCATACAGAATATAATGAGGCACATTTACCAAGAATGGTGGAAAGTGCAGTTTGCCCGTGTATAGTGCAGAGGGCGCCAGATTCATGAGTTCTGGTGCCCGTTTTCATGGATCTGGTGCTCGCTGAACTGGTCTGTCTTTAACATGGGGTGTGCAACACAATTCTGTCGGACTTGCATGTTAAATCTGGCACAAGGTCCAACTGTGCATCTGAACGCCCCCTAATTTGTGTTGCATGATGCGTAGTTCAGCTGCACCACAAAACGGTCATGTGCAACACATTTGTGGTGCAGACACTTCTTAAATACCTGTGCAAGCAGTTTACACTAGAAAGAAAGTGCAACGTTTACCAGAAAATTTGCCCCAATGTCTTTATAGGACATCTTCCACCAGGATAAAGGATTGTAAACCAAGCACATCAACATATTGGTGTGTGCCCCCTCTGACAGAATATGTTCTTCTTTTATTTTCTTATTCCCTGGTTTTTAAGAAAAAAAGGCTTTACAATTATGCAAATGAGCCTTAACACCTATGGAGCCTGGAGTTCATTAGGCTCGTTTGCATAATTTTAAAGCCTTTTTGACATACACCAGTATGTCATTGTGTTTGGTTTACAGTCCTTCATCCTGGTGGTAGATGTCCATTAAGACCAATGGAGCTGAGATCGGAAGTGCTGAGTCTAAGAATCCATGTACCAATCCATGTACCAATCCATTTTGGTGTTGTCCATCCTGTTCGCACTGCTGCAGCTTGCATGAGGTGATTGTATGTCACTGACTGGCCTCAGCAGAGGTGTGATTGGAGTAGAGATCACCACTGAGGCCTCTGATTGGCTTCTTGGTGAACTGACTGTAAACGATATGTTAGAAGACAGGAACATCAGAAAAGCAACGGTGTGTAGGGGGTTTGCAGTGCTGAAATGGGAAAGAGTTAAAGGGAACCTGTCACCACATTTTCACAAATACAGCTAGTTACAGGTTCCCATAGAGCCCTATTAACAAAGTGACACCATTCTTTTAGCTAAAAATTGTTTCTCTTGCATCTTCATAAATCAACTTTATCTTATATTACCTGACATCAGAGGGGCATGTCCTGCTCAGCCAGCCCTTCCTATCTACTCCATCCCATGTCCCATGCCTCCTCTCAGCATGTCATGTGGCCAGGGTGATGTCATCTAAGGTCATTTACCCAGTAAAATTAGCAAATTCTACCCTATGTATGTATCTGATCACATGAAATCACAGCATGTCTCCATGGACTTCTACCCCTCCACATACCTCCATGGAGGCATGCTGTGATTTTGTGTGATTAGATACATACATGAGGTAAAGGACCTTAGATGAGATCAGGCTGGTCACATGACATAAAGTGCTTAATGATGTAAAAGAGCTATTTCTCAATGTCCACCCAGCAGCATCTCTTAGAAGTGAGACCTGTTAATCAGGACTAGAGAGACAGGGCAGGGTAGTAAAATATATGCATATGCAGGACCGCACTATATCCCATCAGGTGAGTTGCATATATGTTTAAAAACAGGTTTTTTTAGCATTGCAGCCATGGAAAGAAACCATCTAGTAATAAGGGGAATGCTTATCAATCATAGTTTTTAGTTAAGTATTTATTTCGGGTGGGTTACTTTTAATGATACGTTCACTTTAAAGAAACTTCAAATTTGAGTTGGACAACACCTTGATGTAAATATTGCCAATATCAAGCCAAGTAATAGATGGATTTTAGAGTAAATGTAGACATAAACATTAAAATCACAAACATATTATTTCGTCTCAATAGTTGCCATACTAATACAAAACAATGGGGCTCATTTACTTACCCGGTCCTGTCGTGATCCAGCCGTGCGTTCTCCGATGAGGATTCGGGTCTTCCAGCGATTCACTAAGGTCGTGCGCCCGATGTCCACCAGGTGTCGCTGCTGCGCCAAGGTCCGCCGGAGTTCACATCCTATTCCTGGTGCATGTAAGTGCGTGGCAAGAGAAATTTTTTTTTTTTAAATAGCGCAATTTTTCCAAATCCGTCCGGTTTTCTGACGGCCACGCCCCCGTTTTTTGTCACATGCAAGCCGGTGGCGATGCGGCACAATCTGATCGCATGCGCCAAAAACCCAGGGTAAAATGGTAAAATTCTGAATACCCGGCGGGTAAAAATGTGCCCCATTGTATAGAAGAACAGTCAGTATGGAGGTGAGAGACTTAAAATTTGTCAAACATCATCCAGCAGGAGGATTCCATGAAATGGTCACGTAAAAGACAATTTAGTTGAGTGTATCCAAACCATCCCCCCTGCAGATACCAATTCTGGAGTTTGTATCCAATGCTTGATTGACATTTTCAGTGTGGACACTTCCTCCACAGACCTGATAATCACTGCACGTGTTCATGGTAATTCATGGTAACGTGGGGTTCCAAGTTATAGGTTATTGACTATTACTTCATTTGCCATAGAAAACACACAAAAAATGCCCCAAATTTTTTAATTAAATGGGATAAAGCAGGGGTTAAGAATGTAAAGAGACATTAGTTTTGCTACATGCTTGAATCTGTAGTTTTTTTCTTCTCGGGAACCTGCTGTGATCTGCTTGAATGCTGTCTCTCAGATATTGTAGGAGACTTTCATGCTGCGTGTATATGGAAAAGCCGTAACAGACTGTATGAGTTTGTTTCATTCTAGTGATGTTTAATGAGCCAATAAAGCTGAGTGTCTGCACCAGAGAAATTACCAGCTTCCCTGCGGCTGGCTGTCAGGGGAGACGTGTCAGACTATTGCAAGGACCACAATAAACAAAATAAATTTGATAAACTGTGTGTGTAGAGAAGGTTCATAAAAGGTATCTAAATCATGATTTCTTGTTATATTCTCATTGCTGCTGTTGTTTCATGCGATGTTCGCGTTTCTGTGTCTGATGTGATTATTACAGGCTAGAACAAAGTAACACAACTAATGTTACCTATCTTTTAAGGTTAATATAATAAAAAAGCATAATGTGGATGCACTGTTATAATACACTGAGTAAAGTTTCCCGGAATTCTGGAAAGTTACATAGGGACTTGGGCAAAGGTGGAAACAAAAATTGTACTCACTCCCACCTAACTGTGGTTATTTCAGTTTTTTGCCCTGACACTACAAGGGGAATGGGGGGGGGGGGGGGGTTGGGATATGCTTGGAATATCTTCACATTCGGCTTACTCTCATTAGAATCTGTTCTAGGCTAAAACTTGAAAAAAAAACACCCCAGAGTTTATAATAAAAACCCAATGAACATGAGTTCAATGAGTGATTTGACCGATTTGGGCTTACAGTTACGTTGGGTTGTCACCGCAGAAAGCGGGCAATGATAGCCAAAGGCACTGGTCAGTGTTAACAAAGATTGCATCCATTTAACCATTCAGATGCTGCTATCAATACTGATACTTACCTACACTGCAAATATGGTATAGTCAAAAACGCAACTGATCCTGCAAAAACAAACCCTCATACAGTAACAACGGAAAGATAACAGAAAAATGAAAGGTAAAAATACTAAATTCTTGGTCAGAAATGTTCAATGATCAGTCAGTAAATCATAGACTTTGAACAGATTTAACAGAGTGATCTCAATGCCGGGCATGGGACCTCATGGGGATATATGATGCAAGGAGTTCCTGCTTCTCTAAAAAACAAACTGTAATCATGATAAATAATAAAAAAAAGAGTTATGACTTGTAACTTGTGGATCTTCATTGAAGCAACAATATAAAAGATTCAATGAATTAGTCTAGTTCATACATTGCATTTTAACTGCACCTTTTTGCTTTATTTATTTTCGATGTTCTGTGCTGTTACAGTTTCTGGGATTAATTTTTCTTTCCAAAAACATAAATAAACTTTCATCTAAAAGGCAACATGTGAAGTCAATTCCAACAGCTCACCAATTATATACCAGTAAATAATATAATAGTAACACATGATATTCTTTATAGCAGGTGGCTACATGATGTTATTCTGTTTACTTCAAATTGGAAACAACCATCAAATGCTAAGTTTTACTTGATCTCAATTTCTGAGAATTATCTATATATAGAAAATTGTGAATATCAGCCAACTCACGACAAAAATGTGTTACATGAATTATTCTAAAGGCTGAGAAACGGCCAAGTACTCAGTGGGGAATCTGAAGAATCATAATCTAGATGTATTCTGCATTTTTTACCTGATTATTTATACAAATTTGGAGACCTATATAGAGATGTGTAGACCAGATAAGTGGGATAGATCCGAATCTAAAGTTCGGGTCAGCTCATCTTTAGACCTATAGTGAAAACAGGGCTGAAAAGGTGCAAGCCCTAAGCTTCCACAACCTCTGTCCCTACCTACTTGCTAGGCCCTGTGCTACAACACACGGATGACAACTGGACATCCTATCCTACACTGGACCAATCAAGACCACTGTGAAGTACAGAATCGTGAGGCAAAGAATTGTTAAAAACAAAGCAAGGGTCAGATTACACAGTGATTAGTACAATACAGAAAGTAGCACTACAAGTAGCAAGAGACCAGTACAACCAACACTGAATGGATTGAGTATAAAAAGAGGTCCTGGATTGTACCCCAGCAGCTTAAAACGTAATCACCCAGCTTTTCACAGAACATACACCTAGCTTAATCAGGGGAACTTTATATGCATAGTAAGCTGTCAATCATTGACTCAGCCCTGGGTGTGTCTCACAAGCCCAGAACACTGCAGCAAGTACTTATTCAGAAACTCCTGACACCTATTTAGTTTGTTACATTTGTAAATTTTGTGACTAGGGAAAAAACTTTCCAATTCTAGTTTGGAAACTGGATAGATTCCATTTGTAGATTCCATCGCATAAAGGACGTTTATGTGAAGCAAAATGATGAATTAGTGTCTATAATTTTAAACCTATAAGAATTTAATTATAGGAATTGACCAACATGGATGCCAAAAAACTATAACTGCATGTACATATGTACTTCCAAGGAACAAGTACAAAGTCACTTAAAAATCGGTAAAACGAGTTGTTTGGTCATTCTCTTGCTTGGTGTCCTAGTAGGACAATTTTGGCAAATATGTGTAGATATAAAACTGACTGTATACAGAAGGTATTGATGGATACTGACATTGTGTATAGTCAGCTAGAGCCAACACAATCTGATTCTCTACAAGGTGCTAAAATAAAGCAGAGGGGTTAAAATATATTAAATAGAGCAAAACTACTCCTAGACATACAAACTAAACATGTAACTAGCAGTTTTCTCTAGAAGGTATCATAATCGCACATTTTAGGATGTGGTGGCCTGATATCCACTTCAGAAGTAAAGGCTTTACAGAAGGGTTAGATTTTCATTTCCAGGAGAAGGGATCAATACGCCTAGCCGCGGTGATGTGCAATATAATTATACATAATACATATGGCATGGTGAGCATAAAACACAATTAGGGGAAAGGTACTTGTGCATTTTTCATTTGCCCCAGGTGTGTTCTGTTTCTTCTCCATGGCTGAAGTGCCTAGATCAATGATCTCAAGAAAGTAATACACTGGCTTAAAGAAAAAAAAACACAACATATACAAAGCAACCTGAAGAATCTATTATTTTGTCACTTTCATCATGTTCATAATATGAGCTACATCATGATCAATAAAGCAGAAGCAATATGAATGAGGAATGAAGTGTCCTGGTATTGGCTTTGTCCCAATGAATAGTTTCTGATCTCTACACAAGGTATAATATCAGGGAAATGGGATCAGAGAACACAAATAATATATCTTAGAAATTATTCCCAGTTTACTTAAGTAACAAAAGCATCCAACACTCATAGTACACAAGGGAAGCAGTGACTGCTTTCTGTAAATGTAATCCTCACACATTAATATTCACTGTACTGTTCTCTCATCATTTATCACGGAATTGTGGCAATAAATTAACAAATAGTAGTTATCACTGACCTTGTTTGGACACTTTTTCACAAAAATATTCTGCTCAGTATTTTGCATCGGTATAAGAAGGCAAAACTAGTAGTAGAATCTAGAACATGGATGTACACATCTCTTTTATACTTTGTAGTACATGCACCTAATGTTGCCTTTCAAATACTGATAAAAATACTGACCAGAGTAATGTTGTGCCAAATTGTCCTTAGAGTAGATGTTCACATCAAGATCACAAAAAAAAGTTATAGATTTTTAAAGGAGATGAGCAAAAAAAAAAAAAAAAAACAAAAAAGGGGGAAGTGTATTTCATGATTTTGCTTTGGATTGCTTTGGATTACACATGAATTAGATGAGACTACATAGTGACTTTTTCAGGTACCAAGCACAAGGTTGTATAGTGTTCTGCTTTGCACTGCAACTGAGCCGCATTCAATTGTATGGGATTAAATATGTGAGTGGTGGACATGAAATCACAGGCCCCTGAATAGGAAGCAGCATTTACTGGAGCACCATATGTATCTAACAGCTGATGGGTAGTGCCAGGCCTCAGCCCTTGTCATTTGGATATTGATGACGTATTCAAAAGATTAAAAGTTCCTGCAATATGAATGGAAATACCTGCAATATTCATTGAAAGATTAGAGGAAATCTATTACAGAAACTATAAGGTTGCCATAGGTGGCTGTCACCCAGCATGAAATCGATCGAATAGAAAAAATGCTTCACCAACCAACAATCCATGATCATGATTAAAATCCAATGTGGAACCCATTCCCCCACTATGGTACGTACGCCTTTAACGTTATGGACTAACTGGTGCTTGAAATACATAGGTGGAGGCTGTGGATGTCAATCTTTTGTGTGCACTTACACTCACCGGTCACTTTATTAGGTACACCTGTCCAACTGCTCGTTAACACTTAATTTCTAATCAGCCAATCACATGGCGGCAACTCAGTGCATTTAGGCATGTAGACATGGTCAAGACAATCTCCTGCAGTTCAAACAGAGCATCAGTATGAGGAAGAAAGGTGATTTGAGTGCCTTTGAACGTGGCATGGTTGTTGGTGCCAGAAGGGCTGGTCTGAGTATTTCAGAAACTGCTGATCTACTGGGATTTTCACGCACAACCATCTCTAGGGTTTACAGAGAATGGTCCGAAAAAGAAAAAACATCCAGTGAGCGGCAGTTCTGTTGGCGGAAATCCTGCTTTTGATGCCGGAGGTCAGAGGAGAATGGCAGACTGGTTTGAGCTGATAGAAAGGCAACAGTGACTCAAATCGCCACCCGTTACAACCAAGGTAGGCAGAAGAGCATCTCTGAACGCACAGTAGTCAACTTTGAGGCAGATGGGCTACAGCAGCAGAAACCACACCGGGTGCCACTCCTTTCAGCTAGAACAGGAAACTGAGGCTACAATTTGCACAAGCTCATCGAAATTGGACAGTAGAAGATTGGAAAAACGTTGCCTGGTCTGATGAGTCTCAATTTCTGCTGCGACATTCGGATGGTTGGGTCAGAATTTGGTGTCAACAACATGAAAGCATGGATCCATCCTGCCTTGTATCAACGGTTCAGGCTGGTGGTGGTGGTGTCATGGTGGGGACAGTGGCGTAACAACCGCCATAGCAGCCGTAGCGGTTGCTACGGGGCCCGTGAGGTTAAGGGCCCGGGGATGCACGGACTCCGTGTGTCCCCGTACTGTCAGTACCTGCCGGATCGTGCACCCGGGCCCCTACCTCTGTGTCCACTTCCGTGAGCTGCCCGTCCCCTCCGTGAGCCGCCCGCCCCTGCACAGGAGAATGCTCACGCTCCCACCGCCAAACCCCCCCCCCCGGCACAGGTGAACACTCGCCCATCCCCCTGCATGCTGGCGCCCGCCCGACTAAGCCACACCCCCCCCTGCCCCGGCGGCCGAACAAGGACCCGCCCAAACAACACCCCGCGCTGCCGAACAAGCAGCTGCCCGACTCCCCCAATACTCTGCGGCTTCCCCCCCTCCGCGGCCGAACAAGCAAAGGCCCTGCCTGGCGGCAGAGCAGAAGGCAGAACGGCACCTGACCCACTCCACCAGATTCCACCGCCCCCCCCCCTTGGGCGAACTACACTCCGCGCTGCCGAACAAGAAGCTGGCCAACTCTCCCAATACAAGCGCTAACCCCCCCCCCACCTCCTCCCCCGCGGCCGAAAGTACAAAAGCCCCCCGGGGAGCAGAACAGGCCCCCCCGACTCCTTCCCAGAGTGTACGGACCCCCACAGGCACCCATCCGATCACCCACCTACCCGCCAGAACACCCACCTGCAGCCTCCGAAAATGTAAGTATATACATGTATTTATCTGTGTATATATTGTGTATTATTGTATAAATGCATCTCCTGTGTATATATGTATATATTGTGTATTATTGTATATATGTATAAACTGTGTATATATGTATAAACTGTGTATATGTGTATATACTGTGTGTATGTGTATATACTGTGTATATGTGTATAAACTGTGTATATGTGTATATACTGTGTATGTGTATATACTGTGTATATGTGTGTATATGTGTATATACGTGTATATGTGTATATACGTGTATATGTGTATATACTGTGTATATGTGTGTATACTGTGTATATGTGTGTATATACTGTGTATGTGTGTATATACTGTGTATAATCACAAAAATAGGCAGCACCCCAAGACGTCCAGCATTGGTGAAAAAAATGTTCTTCTTTATTCCATGTTTAAAAAGTACAACAAAGTACAGCGACATTTCGGCTCGCTAGGAGCCTTTTTCAAACATGGAATAAAGAAGAACATTTTTTTTTCCTAATGCTGGACACCTTGGAGTGCTGTTTGTATACGTGATTATATATTGTGTGTGCTGTTTGTATTTTCCTTGAGTATATACTTTGTATATCTGTATATACTGTGTATATGTGTATATATGCATCTACTGTATTTATACACGCACATATTTATATAAGCATATATATGTGCACATTTAAATATATGCACATATATGATGTATGTGTGTTTTTGCATATGCTGTGTATATGGTATGTATGTATATGCTCTGTATATATGTATAAGCTGAATGTGTGTGTGTATTTCCCATATTTGTGTATATATGCTGTATTATATACACTCACCGGCCACTTTATTAGGTACACCTGTCCAACTGCTCGTTAACACTTAATTTCTAATCAGCCAATCACATGGCGGCAACTCAGTGCATTTAGGCATGTAGACATGGTCAAGACAATCTCCTGCAGTTCAAACCGAGCATCAGTATGGGGAAGAAAGGTGATTTGAGTGCCTTTGAACGTGGCATGGTTGTTGGTGCCAGAAGGGCTGGTCTGAGTATTTCAGAAACTGCTGATCTACTGGGATTTTCACGCACAACCATCTCTAGGGTTTACAGAGAATGGTCCGAAAAAGAAAAAACATCCAGTGAGCGGCAGTTCTGTGGGCGGAAATGCCTTGTTGATGCCAGAGGTCAGAGGAGAATGGGCAGACTGGTTCGAGCTGATAGAAAGGCAACAGTGACTCAAATCGCCACCCGTTACAACCAAGGTAGGCAGAAGAGCATCTCTGAACGCACAGTACGTCGAACTTTGAGGCAGATGGGCTACAGCAGCAGAAGACCACACCGGGTGCCACTCCTTTCAGCTAAGAACAGGAAACTGAGGCTACAATTTGCACAAGCTCATCGAAATTGGACAGTAGAAGATTGGAAAAACGTTGCCTGGTCTGATGAGTCTCGATTTCTGCTGCGACATTCGGATGGTAGGGTCAGAATTTGGCGTCAACAACATGAAAGCATGGATCCATCCTGCCTTGTATCAACGGTTCAGGCTGGTGGTGGTGGTGTCATGGTGTGGGGAATATTTTCTTGGCACTCTTTGGGCCCCTTGGTACCAATTGAGCATCGTTGCAACGCCACAGCCTACCTGAGTATTGTTGCTGACCATGTCCATCCCTTTATGACCACAATGTACCCAACATCTGATGGCTACTTTCAGCAGGATAATGCGCCATGTCATAAAGCTGGAATCATCTCAGACTGGTTTCTTGAACATGACAATGAGTTCACTGTACTCAAATGGCCTCCACAGTCACCAGATCTCAATCCAATAGAGCATCTTTGGGATGTGGTGGAATGGGAGATTCGCATCATGGATGTGCAGCCGACAAATCTGCGGCAACTGTGTGATGCCATCATGTCAATATGGACCAAAATCTCTGAGGAATGCTTCCAGCACCTTGTTGAATCTATGCCACGAAGAATTGAGGGAGTTCTGAAGGCAAAAGGGGGTCCAACCCGTTACTAGCATGGTGTACCTAATAAAGTGGCCGCTGAGTGTATTTTCATTATACACCTGGTATCACTCCTGGGATCGGCTTCTACGTGTGATCAGAGGAGAAGATTTTGCAGTTTTTTATTGGGCAATACATAATTCAGCAAGGCTTGACTACTATAGTTACTCATGGAGCACAGTGCAGGGTTTATAATTAGGTGACTTTATTCAGGCTGCTATAGTTACTCATGGAGGAGTACAGTGCAGGGTATATAATTAGGTGACTTCATTCAGGCTGATGTCATTTCTATAGCAGCCCCTCTCATTGTGATACATATGTAGGTGTCTTTATTGAACCTATTTTTAGAATGTGCACGTTTTAGCATAATGACATTCAATATTAATTACAGTTACTATTTTGTGGTAATTATATCTAATGATGATTATGATTATTAATAATTTACCTAAATATGTAAACTGTCAGTAATAGTGTAAATGTTTAAGCTTTTTATGAAGGAGAATATTTTAGCACCTGCAAATTTAATTGTAAAAGCGATAACACTCCTGCCAGGTGCACAGGATAGGGATGCATTGGGGCCAAAATACATGAGTCATTCAGGCATAGTTGTCACTAGATATATCAGATATCGCAATAGCTAGTTAAACAAATTATAGACCATGGAAAATCTTCATTTTTTCCATCTTTGGCTTCCAAAATGTTGAATTTTGTAGTTTTTAGGATCGTAGTGGGGCATGTTTTCTGTTGGCCTAAAGGTATTTTCTTTTGCTACGATTATATATTCCTTTGTACTAGATGGGTGGCAACATCCATAAAATCTACTTTAAAGTGAGATGTAAAGTGATTTAATGAAGTCAGGGAGGTGGAGAGTTTAATACTGAAGTCAAGCTTTCCCTGCCTCAGAATGCCCCCTTCACTGTAACTGATGCCCCTGCATCCAGGGACATCATTGACTTGATGTCCTGAATTCTTGTAAATGATGTCACATGGGAGGAGGTGATTACAGGCAGGGAGAGCTTGACTTCAGTGTTAAACTGTCCACCTCCCTGACTTTATACTGCCCATTAACATCTCACTTCAAGTTGATTTTCTAGCTGTTGCCAAAGCCAATGTCTGATGACAGGTTCCCTTTAAACTGGAAATAAAGTGCAGTTACACAATTTTTATACAGGTTTTGACTTTAAAGCATTTATTGTTTCACCTCATTGTGGGTGAGTGAACTGTTTCCATGACATCCGGGAGCCTCTCTGAGACTCTCTTAGCCCCAGTCTTAGGCCCCATGCACATGAACGTATATGGCAGCTGCAGAAATGAGGCTATTTGGCAGTGCCCACAGAGTTTTTTTGACTCTGATTAGAATAATTTAAAAACTTGGATGCAAAAGATTAAAAAATATAAGATATCCCCACAGTCACAGTGCCCGGATCTCTTAAATCTACACGAGATGAGTCATGGATGAACGAAACTGAAATGGTGGGAAGGTAGAAGAAGAAAATGAAATAACCAGAAGTCACCAGATTCACATTAAGTCTTCGTATTACCCATGAACACAAAATTCTGCATCATCTCCCCCATACTGTTACCTTCAATGTGGGCAACTTTATATTATGTAACATTTATTATCCATATAAGTCTGTCTCACTTTGCTTGTTTCTGATCCTAGGTCTATGCAGCACCAAAATGTTTGGACAAAAGATAATAAATAACCAAATAACTTATAGTAAATGTCACAAAATCAATCTTTATTTATCACAATAAAAATACATACAGGTACGGACAGTAATATGTGAACCAAAGAAAGAGATAAAAAGTGGCTTGTACAGAGGTAATAGCCAGAAAACAGAAGGCTTAGAGGTAGGTTGTACAATCCATCTACAGCCAGATCTATAGTCTAAACAGGGTAGTAAATATACCATACCACAGGATAAAAGTACAAGCCCCGTACTGTTACCTTCAATGTGGGCAACTTAATATTATGGCAGATTTATTATCCATATGAGTCTGTCTCACTTTGCTTGTTTCTGATCCTAGGTCTATGCAGTAACAATAAATGTCTGTGCCACATGAACACTGCTACCAACACTGAGCCTCCATACTACATGTACAGCTGCAGTACATATACAGTCTTTACATTGGATGCAATATTAATCACTAATGAGACACATAAAACAGAGTAATCAATGCTGCGGCACTTCCTTAACATCCAAACACTTTATTCCAAAAATTCAGTTCGATCGTCATGGTCAGACTCGGACCTGCGCGTTTCAAACTAGGTTCTTAGTCATGGCATATATCAGACAATGTGCAACTAAAACATTGGGGGAACACTGAGGAGATTACACGTCATATAATTAACATGAAGTGAAAACATATTTATCGGCAGTGAAACCCAGAAACATATGTAGAGACACTGAGGTAATAAGATGACATAAAATGTATGTCAAAAGAAAGAGAGAGAGACGTTTATGACAAATCTTATAATATCAATTAATATATGAAAGAGCATTCCTATTATTGAGTCCATTAGGAGGATGGGAATTTAGTTTCAGAATCCACAATGTTCCTCTTAATAAAATATTTTGTTTATGATCACCCCTTCGATTAGGGTGGAAAACTTTTTCCACAGCCAAAAAAGTAAACTAATACAAACTGCAATTGTGTACTTCAACCAAGTGTTTAGCAGCACCAGGGACTTGAATTTACCCTCCTTGATATCTAAAACATGTTCAGCTATTCCTGCTTTTTACTTTTCTGGAGGGGGGCGTCATATACAGACAGAACATTCAATAACATAAAGTATATTAGGCTATATTCACACTAGCCTGTAACACGTTGGATGCACAGGAGAGGAAGAGGGGGTGAGAGCTGAACGCCCCTGCCCCTCTCCATAGAGATATGTGGCGCACGGCTCCGTAATATGGGGAAAAATAGGACATGTCCTATCTTCTCCCTGGATGGGAAGCGGTACGGTGCCACACATGTGCGCACTGTACCGCTCCGTAAGGCGCCCAATGCCGGCCTATGGGGGATGTATATACAACTGCAACGTTCACACGAACGTACCCCAACGTTCGTGTGAATGTAGCTTTACATAACATGTGTAACAATTCGGAAATGATCCTATAGATATGCTCAGATTTCCATTGACACAAATGTTGGTAGATTGGCAAACATTGGCAGCTATACATTTTAAACATTTTGACAACTATGTATTTTTTGGAATGTGAACACTGACCTGACTTGGGACACCAAATTTCTAAGGGATTGACCTTTTTTTTACCTGGTTTTAAAAGAGTATGGGCAAATACCTTTTAATGATTTTTTTTCAATAATGTTGAATAGTGGGATATACATAGAACAGAAGGTAAGAGAAAGAATATTTTTAAGAAGATATGATTTTAGATCTAAACAGGATGATCTCTTTTTAATTTGTCAACTTTGTTTATTTGTGATGGGAAGTCCTTTGGAAGTGTAACCTCTATTAAGTAACCTTTGGGTATTGCAATCACATTGGGGCACATTTGCTACAGGCCATGCGCCAGTTTTCTGTGAGACTTTGCTCATTTTAGTGCAGACTGCTTGCACAGGTGTTTAGGAAGTGTCTGAGACACAATTGTGGCTGCATATGACACTGAAAAGGTGACCGTGCGCCAAATTTATCATGCAAAGTCCTACAGAAATGTATTGCATTCTCCATGTTAAAGGTGCACCAAAATAAAGGGTTGTAGGGGGTGCCAGATTCATGAAGAACAGGAGCAAAAAAACATGAATCTAACGCCCTCTGCACAGGCAAACTGCATATAGTACAGACTGCACTGTTCTTAGTAAATGTGCCCCATTGTCCTCGAGCATATTTTTTTGGCTCTTTAAAACTCTCAAAGCATAACCTCATTTGAGATAATTTTTTTATATTGTGTGCGGGAGGATGTGGTGAACATTTTTGTAATATACTTCATTAACAAATTTTGCCCAGTTTGCAAATAATATCAAGGTACTTCCTCTCAGATGCCTATTCCAGTGTGTACAGTGTACTTCTATGGGTTGACATCTGATCTACATATGTATGAGTAAACAGCTCTGGGAATGGAGGATTCCCTTCCCCTTCATCTTCATCTTTGAAAATAATACTCATAGCATACTACAGCCAGGGAGAGAGCAGAAAGGGTTAACACTGACAGCTGTGTAACAAAAAGGGGAACTTTCTTTACAAACTAAGCATAATTTCTTAATGAAGTATATTAGAAAAATGTTCACAACAACCCCCTCCACCCACACGATATCAAAACTCACCTGCAATGATGGTTACTCTTTAAGAAATAGCTTTTATAGTGTGAGGAGGATGTCAATCCTTGGCTGAGAGTATAGTGATAAATAACTGTATTTGGTCAACAGCAGCAAATGCACTCCGTCCAGGGGGCCAGCAGATGCAATCTTCATTGACCAAGGTATGAGCGTTCATAAACGTGGTTGATTACGTTAATAAATAAATAATAATTCTTTATTTATATAGCGCACACAGATTACGCAGTGCTGCACAAATCATGTCAAATTGGTCCCTGTCCCCATGGGGTTCACAATCTAATCAACCTAACAGTATGTTTTGGAGCGTGGGAGGAAACCGGAGGACCCGGAGAAAACCCACGCAAACACGGAGAGAACATACAAACTCTTTGCAGATGTTGACCTGGGTGGGATTTGAACCCAGGACCCCGGTGCTGCAAGGCAGAAGTGCCGATGTTGAATGGTGGTTTCACTCGTTGCTCCATGGTGATACACATGCAACAACCAGTGTTACTCACTTTCTTGTAGAACCTCCACTATGTATACATGTAAATACAGAAGTGCTGCAAATATCCTTTCTATTTATGTTCACTCGTAGTTTCCATTTTGCAGACCTAGAAAACTATAACTTTCTCTTTTGTGAAAATGACAGAAACAGGATGAAGTTGTAGTTTTTGCTGTTGGCAGGACCTTTGTTTATGACCGATCGCGCTGTTAGTCAGTGAGTTACCAGAGCAGTTGCCTCGGGGCTTCCTAATGAATGTGTCACACAAGGAGCAGTTTATATATTTTGTTGCACGAAGCTGCAGTAAGTGAGCAGAATGAGAATTTCATTGCTAGTAAATGACTGCAGAGATCCCAGCAAGTCTGAATTACCCAACAGCAAGCTGCAATTATTCAGTGACACCCCGATGCCTCCTTAGATGCTAATCAGAGGCAATCAACAAACAGAATATTTAATATTGCAAAATGTTTTTTAGCCCATTTCTACAACTGTCAACAGAACTTTGATTGAGTTATTTGTTATGCTGAAGTCCTAAGGCTAAGTTTACAAGGTGATCTAAGGTCAAATAGGATTAGTGCATAAATTGTAACAAAATCAATAATTCTATTCTTTTTATAAAAATTGTAGCCATTACTAAGATAAAATGATATTAGGTTTCCATGTTAGAACGCCTGGAACCTGACCTGGGCGGTACCTGGGCATATCACACAGCCAGCGCAATTCTATCGGATGACTGTATTGCCCACTTTAGTGAATGTGCCCGTGGGCTACCCATATAAAAACTGTACGTGTAGCACACAGCGTGAAAAATACCATCCATATGCAAGGGGGCGTAAGATGCAATCATGTGCTGCACAACTGTGCTTAAAAGCAGCATCAAAACTAAATGGAGTTCTTTATGTGTAGTGTGAGATAGGTTTAGGTGAAATATGTCAACAAAAGTCCCTTGTCTGTTATATTTAAGGGGTATTCCCACGCAGATTCTCAAATATACTCAGGATAACAAATTAACACATGCTCTAATTCACTGTTATAAACAAAATAAAGCATTTCACAGACACAATTTTAACCTATCAGTCCAAGTGTACACAATTTTGGATGAACCTGGACCTGACCCTGAATATTCTGACTGTAGGGTTGGGTAGACATATTGGGGCTCATTTACTAAGGGTCTGTTGGACGCATTTTCGTCGGGTTTTCCGACTATTTCTGTTTTGCGACGAATTGCCCTGGGATTTTGGTGCACGTCACAGATTCGGACAACTCACAGAATTTAACATTTAGAATTGTGTCACAAGACACGCACTTACATGCACCAGGAATAAGAAGGTGAACTCCTGCGGACCTCGGCGCAGAAGCGACGGATGCAGGAACTCGGGCGCACAAGCTTGGTGAATTGCGGCAGAGCGGAATCCTCGTCGGGAAACACACCGCAGGATTGTGACAGGACCGGGTAAGGAAATCTGCCCCATTGTTCTTCTGTCTGACTACTCTGAGCTGCTCTCTGCCTCTAGCCTCACCTTTGCATTCCAGGACAAGTTCACACACACACAGACTTCCTGTCGGCAAGCAACACATTTTGAGGAGAGTAAATCTACAAGCTGCAGGCAGATAAGGTCTTTATCCAGGAGAGGGAGGCATATAGCAGAGCTGATATTGCATGTTATGGCTGTTATAGTAGAGCTGAGAATGTCAGGTGTAATATGCATCTCATGGATCTCATCATCTCTCATCTGTCTCATCTCTCTTTCTATGTGTCAGATGCTTGTACAATGTTCAGTGGCTAAATGAAAGTGTATATAAACCTGAACTCTGTTAACCTTACAACTTTCTCAGCACACAACATCTCACAGCACTAGAGAGATAATAATGTGTCTGCTTAGAGAGTCCCCTCCCACACCCTGGAATTTTACACTGGCCACCACTATGTGATAGGAGCTAAAACAGCAATAAAACTGAGTATAATTGTAAAGTAAGTGGTTAAAATGATCTTTATTGTGTAAAAATCACTAGGAGATTGAAATTTGAGAATTTTTTTTCATGGGAAAACCCCTTTAAGAAAAGTAATAAAGTTGCAATGCAGTTAAAACTGCAGCATATGAACACATACCTAGGTATACTTAATTGAAGCACAGATTTATTTATGTAATAATTATGTTTCAGCTCCCGACTTCCAGCATCCGGACAGCTCATGTTGTATTCAGACTTTATTTACAATTTAAAGATATAAAAAGATCTTTGGAGACATCCTTGTACTGCCCATTCAGGTATTTGTATGTTGTAGTGAGGTCTCCCCTCAGTCGTCTTTTTCCTAAACTGAATTACCCGAAGTTTAGTAATCTATCATTGTATTCTAGTCCCCCATTCCCCTTAATAATCTTGGTTGCTCTCCTCTGCACCTGTTCCAGCTCTACTATGTCATTTTTATACACTGGTACCCAAAACTGTACACAATACTCCATGTGTGGTCTGACCAGTGATTTGTATAAGGGCAAAACTATGTCCTTATAGCTGCCTGGCTATAGTCACTAAAATTAAGTTTAACATCCACCAATCCCCAAGTTTTTTTTTCCCAAGGTTTTACCAAGTTACAGGTAAAATACATAATCTTACATTTATCTAAATTAAACCTCCTCAACCATTTCTCCGCCCATTCCTCCAGCCTCCACAAATCCATCTGTAATGTTATACTATTAATACCTCTGTATTAATAACTTTACTGAGCTTAGTATCATCTGCAAATATTGAAACTCTACTGTGTAAACTGACTATAAGGTCATTAATCAAAATATTAAAAAGAAGGGGGCCCAATACTGACCCCTGTGGCACTCCACTGGTAATGTCAACCCAACTGGAGAATGCGTCATTAATGAGGACCCAAAATGTGCACTTATCCTGGTAAACTTTTCCCTTCTTCTTGAAATCCCGTAGGCATGTTCTATTTTACATAGTAAGGCTACATTCACACGACATGTGCCAGCCATACCGCAGCAGGGCACACGTCGGCACCGGTGAGAGGAGAAGGAGCCCCTCTCTATGGAGAAACATGGGGCCATGTTCCAGGGAAAGATAGGATGTCCTATCTTTCTCCTGGCTACGGAATGGTACGGTGCTGCACATGTGTTTTTTTTCTACACCAGGCCATGCCCACTATGCCATCGGTCATGCCCCCTCTTCACAACCTTTCATGCCCCCCTGGCGTGGAGGTGGTGGAAAGGGGAAAATAATCACAAGTGCTAATTATACACCAGCATTTGTGATTAAGGGCTTCAACGCCATTTTTGTGGTATAGTCCTGATAAATATCTCCCATTACGTTTATTTATATCTAAGGGACTTCCATGAAGATGTTGTATCTTTATTCAACCAATAAATCATACAAGTATGTAGTCAAAATAACTTTCAGGAGCAATATCAACAAAATATTTTGTGCCCCAAACTTTTCATATTTTTCTCTCTAGAAAGACATTTCTTGAACATGTACAAAGTATCCGCCATAACAACCTCATGCAATAGAGCATTACATAGTCTCACTGCTCTTACAGTAAAGAATCCCTGTTTCTAGGATGGTAGAACCACCTCTGCTCTTGGTGTAGAGTATGCCCCATGTCTATGGTGATGGTAGACTCGCCTCTCCTAGGCATAGAAGATTCCACCAATATTAGTAATTGGTGTTTGCATACTAATCCACCCATGCCCTTAATCAGCTTGGTATCTCTCCTCTAGTTCAACTATGTCCGTAAACAATGGTGCCATAAGTTTACCACCCACCAAAACCCCCAAGTTTTATTCTGCAGAAGTTTCACCATTTACGGCATTGTCACACTTTTTGTTTCCTCTGTCCATGTGTGTTACCGTACACTTATCTACATAACACTTCATTAGCCATTTTCTGCAATAGTAAAAAGGTTGAAAGGTGGTATGCCAAATTACTGCCAGCTATAGTATTACTCATGCTTACCCTAAAACCGACAATATCTGGAAATCCAACAACAATTAAACAAGTGGCCAATCGACTAGGAATCAGAAACCTGAGTGAAGCCACATTGAGACACTTGATGCCTGATGCCTTAGTAAAGTGGCTCTTTATACCTCACACTTTCATTTTGGTAAATGTTTATAGAAGTTATATGTGTGTTGGTCGAGCTGTAACATGCAATGTCAAGGTGCAGGTAGTTTGTAATATGATAAGTCCTTTACAAAGGGTGAGCTTAATTATTTCACACTGTAAATTAATTAAAATATTTAGTTCCTTTAGTGATCTACTTCCAGTTGCTTAGGCAACATCTCATGTAACTTTTAGTAGGTCTATCTATGGTTCTGTATAATTAAACAGGCTTTATTTGTGTGTGCGGGGATATGAATCTTGGTGGCATAAATAACACACCAGATGTTTTCACCATATGGAACAAATTCGTACGTTTGACATAAAAATTATCAGCTCAATAGGTCATAATTTTGCATGTAGAATTTTTGGAAGTAAAAACGCAGAACACAATAAACCTTTTGAGGAAGAAAGAGAAATTCAGTAGCAAGTTCATTGCACAATGAACAATAGTTTTTTTTGGCAGCAGAGATGGCTTAATCCATAGACTGGAGCAAATCTGGGAAGATGAAAGAACTTGCATTACATCAAGCTCTCAAGGGCTGCATATCATGGATATTAAACCAAAGAAAAGGAAGCGCTTGGCAGAAAGTGATTCTAAATTACTTATAAAAGCTGCAAATGTAGTGTATTTGCTTCTCTGTCTCTTTCTGCATTGTAGTGCAATGTAAAAAAACCTTTTGTTGTATTGATGTATGTACAGTGTCATCTTTATACACAATATCAATAGAAGGCAATGCCCATCCCAGCTCGTGAGCCTGAAATAACTAAAGAGCATTTATTTCTTGTATAAATTAAGTTACCATTTATCCGCTCTGTTAAGTGTATCATTAGAACTAATAGAAAGATGTAGCAGAGAGGAATTTTAATATGTTAACAAGACTTCAAAAATAACATAAAAATAATGCAACTTTGCAAATAGGTCTTAAGTGGAAAAATCTTAGGACAGCATTTAAGCAAACCTTTATGTCTCCATATAAAATATGTAGAAGTTTTTTTATCCTGTAGTGACACTCTCCTGTATGTAGCAAAGACTTACCGGCTATGGAGAGGGCTCTCCAAGCACCTGCAGTCAATTATGGTGCGCGTCGTTAAGGGGTTAAAATGGAACGTTCTTTAACGTTCTTAACTGTTTAATCTTTGTGGTTCTCCTGGTCCCCCTGCTGTGACTTCCTTCCCCTCAGCCTTATGTGGTGGTGCCACTGAGCCCCCAATGTCAGATGGGAACTCTACCACAAGTACATTTTTGCTCTCATTTTTCTATCATGAGCTCCAATGGTGTAATCATATTTTATCTTTATAGCACAGAGGGTGCATAGTGGCCACCCAGAAATAGGCAATGATGGCTATAGGAAAAAAACAGGCCCTTTCTCTCACTGCCTTAAAAAGACGCGATCTTTCCTCTGACCACCTTAAAAGATTCAATGGAAAAGCAAGGAGGTGCCTCAACCAATCATCCCATGAGCTGTGCTGGGTTTCACCCTGCTGTACGGAAAACTTCTCCTTGTCCAAAACTGTCGGCTGGCTTTACAGTGTAGCACCTGGTCACTGTTGGACCAGTAACCCACCCTGCAAGTCATGTGTGGACTGGCCTGACATCACTTCCTCCTCTGCTTTATCTTGTGCCACAATTACATCTTCCATCATGACCTCAAGTGCTTTTTCTAGCAAGAAAAGCTGATGATGGCATCATCTGCGCTACCTATACTGGTGGCATATTGGAAACAATATGTACCTCATGAAGGACCAATTATTGATGATGGTTAGTACTTAAACTGACCTGGGTGTTTCGTAGCTGGAACTCAACTATTGCCTGCTGCTGCTCACATATCTCCATCATATGTAAAGTGGAAATCCACCTACTTGACACATCCCATATTAGGCGGTGGGTTAGAAGACCAAAGTTGATCTCCATTGCAGATAGACAAGTGCACAGACGTCACACACTTTATACAGCAGCTCTGGCATGTTTTCACAATTGGCCCGGAATCTTTGCATCACCAAGTTGAGCAGATTCACAAAGCATGGAATGTGCGTCAACCTAGCTTAACCCACTAAAATGAAGTATTTGTAAAGTGCACCTCATGTCGCAAAAAATAAGCCCTTATATGTCCGAATTGAAAAAATAAAGATTGTATAGCCCATAAAATGTGACAATGCATAATCTTCTCTGAATGGCGCAGCTCCCCTCCATGCCCTGGCGTGTGCCCATACAGCAGTTTACCACCACATATGGGGGTATGTTATACGCGGAGGATTGGGGTATCAAATTTTGTGTGGACGTTTTGGTATTTATCCACTGAGAATTTTTGTAAATTTTTGAAAAACACATTATTATTTAGCCAAAAAAATTTCTTCAAATTGTATCTGATTTAGTTTTAACCCCTGTAAGTAACATAATTGTTTTACTGGGGGGGCAGGATGTATACTTCTATGAGGGGCAGGCTGTATACTAACTGGGGACAAGGCCTGTATATACTGGGGGCAGGATGATGTACTTACTGGGGCAGGCTGTATACTAGGCTGTGTCTTAGGGGCATTATCTGATGGACTATACTACTGGGAGGCGAATAGCTGAAGCCTGATACTACTGGGGGCTGTGCTGTGTTATACTGGGGGCAATGCTGTATACTACTGGGGCAGTGGTCTCTGGCAGGCTGTTACTACTGGGGCAGGCTGTAAAGAAAAAACAAGGGTTGGGCAGGTATACTAACTGGGGGCTGTGCTGTATACTACTGGGGGCAGGCTGTATCCTACTATTGGGGCAGAGCTGTATACTACTGGGGACATGCTTTTACTACTGGGGGGCAGGCTGTATCACTAACTGGGGCGCGTACACTGGCTGACTGTAATACTACTGGGGGGCAAGCTGTTCTACTCCTGGGAGGCTGTATAACGGGCAGTGGTATACTACTAGTGGAAAGGCTGGATACACTGGGATGGCCGGCTGTTAACTACTGGGGGCTGCTGTATATCCGGGTGCTGTATATCTACTGGGGGCTGTGGTATACTAACTATGGCGGCTGTATCTACTGGCAGCTGTATATGATGGGCGCCTGTTGGGGCAGTGACCTGGGCAAGCTGTATACTACTGGGGGAAGCTCCTGAGTACAGGTATACTCTAGCTGTGCTTGTACAACTGGGGGAAGCTTATAACTACGGGGGGCTGTGCTGTATACTCTTGAGGGCTAGGCTTTGTATACTATGGGGCCAGGCTGGTATACTACTGGGGCAGGCTGTATACTACTGGGGGACAGCTGTATTGGGCTGTGTGTATACTACTGGGCGATGGCTGTATACTACTGGGGCGGGCGTACACGGGGGCTGTATCTACTGCACTGTATACTGGGGGCTGTATAGGGTAGGCTGTATACTATCTGGGAGGCTTGTACTAAGGGAGCTCTTTACTACTGGGGGCAGGTGGGCTGTATACTACTGGGGCAGCGTTGTAATACCTGACTGGGGCAAGCTGTTACTACGGGGGCCAAGCTGTATATTGATGGGTAGGCTGTATACTACGGGGGCAAGCTGTATACTACTGGGGCAGCGCGTATACTAGGCGTGCTAGGGCAAGCGGTATACTACATGGGGGGCTGGAGCTGTATACACATGGGGGGCTGGTGTGGCTGTTATGACTAAAGGGCTGGGCGATGACTGGTCTCGTATACTACACCCTCTGTATACTCGAGTCAATAGGTTTTTCCCAGTTTGCGGTGGTAAATTAGTGTTCGCGCTTATACCTCGGCGGCTCGGCGCTATGCTCGAGTATATACGGTAACTTCCCCCATATGTGCCCCTCACCCCTTTGGTTTTCTATAGCGCTAGGGCTCGGTACAGTGAGCACAACGAAGTACTCACTGTTTCGAGCCGGAGCCCGCAAAAGAGATGAGCCTGAAAGATGTATGCCGTAAGAACGCAATGCGGCTCATTCTCTATGAGAGGGGTGAGCCCTATCCACCTCTCCCAGCGCGCCCTGACATGTGCCTGCCACGCGTCCACGCGGGTACACTTTTATGTGAATGCAGCCTAATTATGTATATATTTTGGGGGGGGGAGGGGAGGGGCAAGAAAAGCCAAATCCCTCTGGCACAAACACAAATTCTGTCCGGTACCACAGTGGAGGGGGCCCCAGTGAATCTGCTATGGGGCCCATCCTCTCCAAGTTACGCCCGTGGTGGGGAATATGTTCTTTGGCACTCTTTGGGCCCTTGGTACCATTGAGCATCGTTGCGAATGCCACAGCCTACCTGAGTATTGTTGCTGACCATGTCCATCCCTTTATGACCACATGTTACCCAACATCTGATGGCTACTTTCAGCAAGATAATGCGCCATGTCATAAAGCTGGAATCATCTCAGGACTGGTTTCTTGAACTGACAATGAGTTCATCACGGTACTCAAATGGGCCTCCACAGTCACCAGATCTCATACCAATAGAGCATCTTTGGATGTGTGGACGGGGAGAGTCGCATCATTGGATGATGCAGCCCCGACAAATCTGTGGCCAAACTGCTGTGATCGCCCCACTCATATCACATAGGACCAAAATCTCTGAGGAATGTTCCAGCACCTGTTTGAATCTATGCCATGAAAGCATTGAGGCAGTTCTGAAGGCAAAAGGGGGTCAAACCCGTTACTAGACTGGTGTACTAATAAAGTGGGCGGTGAGGGTATTTTGATTATAACACCTGGTATCACTCTGGGATCGGCATTATGTGTGATCGAGGAGAAGAGTTGCAGTTTTATGGGCAATAAATAATCAGCAAGGCTTGACTATCGTTAGTTACTCATGAGCACAGTGCCAGGGTTTAATAATTAGGTGACTTATTAGGTGCTACTATAGATTTACCATGGAGGAGTACAGTGCGCAGGGTATATTTAAAGTGACTTCATCAGGCATGAGTCATCTCGATATCAGCCCCTCTCTTGTGTACACATGGTAGTTCTTTATTGAACCTTTACTTAGAATGTGCATGTTTAGCATAATGACATTCAATATTACATTACAGTTTAATATTTTGTGGGTAATATACTCTAATGATGTATTAGATATTAATATTTTACCTAAATATGGTAAACTGTGCAGTAATAGTGTAAATGTTTAAGCTTTTTTGAAGGGATAGATATTTTAGCCACCTGCAAAAATTTCATAGTAAAAGCGCTTATAACACTCCTGCCAGGTTGCACAGAATAGGGATGCATTGGGCCAAACTACATGAGTCACCAGGCATAGTTGTCACTCAGATAGATCAGATCTCGTCAACAGCTAGTTAAACAAATATATGACCATGGAATCTCACTTTTCCATCTTGGCTTCCAAAATGTTTGATTTGTGTTTTTAGGATCGTAGTGAGGGCGTTGTTCTGTGGCCCTAAAGGTATTTTCTTTTGCTAACGATTAAACTCCTTTGTACTAAGATGGGTGGCACAATCCATAAATCTACTTTAAAGTGAGATGTAAAGTGATTTAAATGAAAGTCAGGGAGGTGGAGAGTTTAATACTGAGTCAAAGCTTTTCTGCCTCGGAATACCCCTTCACTGTAAATCGGAGCCCCTGCCACAAAGACTCATTGACGTGATTGTCCTGAATTCTTGTAATGCATGTGTCACTGGGAGGACGGTTGATTAAGGCAGGGAGAGCTTGACTTCAGGTCTTTGTAACTGTCCACCTCCTGACTTTATATGCCCATTAACATATCTCTTCAAGTTGATTTTGTAGCTGTTTGCCAAAGCCAATGTCTGATACAGGTTCCCTTTAACTGGAATAAAGCAGTGTCCATTTTTATACGCGTTTTGACTTTAAAAGCATTTTATTGTTTCACCTCATTGGGTGAGTGAACTGTTTCCCATGACTTCCGGGAGCCTCTCTGAAGATTCTTAGCCCCATCTGGTAGGACCCATCACTAACGGTATTGGCAGCTGACGCACAATGAGGATCTGAGGCAGTTGCCCACAGAGTTTTTGTTACTGATTAGAAATAATTTAAAACTTGGTGCAAAAGATTTAAAAAATTAAGATGCTCCCACAGTCCACAAGTGCCGGATTCTTAAATCTACACGAGTAACTGAGCATGGATGAACGGAAACTTAAATGGTTGGAAGAGATAGAAGAAGGAAATGAAATAAACCGAAAGTCACCAGATTCAGATTAAAGTCTTCGTACTTACCATGACACAAAATTCTCGACTCATCTCCCCCATAGTATCCTGCATGTGGGCAATTTATATTATGTAACATTTATTATCCAAATCCTGGTCTCAATTTGCTTGTTCTTCATCCTAGGTCTATGCGCACCAAATGTTTTGGACAAAAGATAATAAATAAACCAAATACTCTATAGTAAATGTACAAATCAATCTTTATTGATCACTAAAAATCATCCACAGGTAACGGACAGTAATATGTGCACCAAAGAAAGAGGATAAAGTGGCTTGTACAGAAGGTAACTAGCCGATGAAACAGAAGGCTTCGAGGTAGGTTGTACATCCATCTACGCCAGATCTATATCTAAACCGGGTAGTAAATATACCATTACCACGATAAACGTACTGTTTCCTCTCAAGTGGGCAACTTTATATATGGAGATTTATTATCCATATAAGTCTTGTCTCACTTTGCGTGTTCTATCCTAGGTGTGTGGAATGCCAGTAACAATAAATGTCTGTGCACATTGAACATGCGCCAACACTGAGCCTCCATACTACATTGTAGAGCTGCGAGTACTATACAGTATTTACATGATGCAATATTATTCACTACATGAGACACTAAAACAGGAGTAATCAATGCTGCCGGCACTTCCTTAACAGCCAACACTTTATTCAAAAAATTCACGTTCGATCGTCCATGGTCAGACTCAACCTGCGGTTCAAACTAGGTTCTTAAGTCATGGCATAATTTCAGGACATTGTGCGAACTAAAGACAACTTGGGGTGAACACTGAGGAGATGTACACTTCATATATAATTACATGAAGTGAAAACATATTTTCGGAGTGAACCCAAAAACTATTAAGCAAGACCTGAGGGATACGATGACATAAAGTATTTCAAAGAAGAGAGAGAGGAGATTTATGACACAATCTTATACTACATAAATATATGAAAGAGTATTCCTATTATTGAGTCATTAGAGGATTGGACGTTAGGTTTCAGAATCCCAATGTTCCTCTTATAAAATATTTATTTTATGATCACCACCTTCGTTGAGGTGAAAACTTTTTCCACAGCCCAAACAAGTACACTAATACAAACTCAATTGTGTACTTTGACCAAGTGTGTTAGCAGCACCAGAGACTTGAATTTAACCCTCCTTGAATCTTAAAACATGTTCAAGCCATTACATAATTTTTACTTTTCTGAGGGGGGCGTCATCTACAGAAGAAACTTTCAATAAAGTAAGTATATTAGCTATTTCACATAACCTGTAACACGTTGGATGCACAGAGAGGAAAGGGGTGAGAGCTGCTCACCCCTGCCCTCTCCATAGAGATACGTGGCGCACGGCTCCGTAATATGGGAAAGATAGGACATGTCCTATCTTCTCCCTGGATGGGGAAGCGTACGGTGCCACACATGTGCGCACTGTACCGTTCCGTAAGGCGCCCAATGCCGGCCTATGAGGGATGTATACAACTGCAACATTCACACAAACGTACCCCAACGTTCGTGTGAATGTAGCTTTAATAACATTTTAACCAATTCGGAAATGATCTATAATATGCTCAGATTTCCATTGACACTAATGTTGGTAGATTGGCAAACATTGGCAGCTATACATTTTAAACATTTTGACAACTATGTATTTTTGGAATGTGAACACTGACCGACTTGGACACACCAAATTCTAAGGGATTGACCTTTTTTTTTACCTGTTTTAAAAGATTCTGGGCAAATACCTTTTAATTATTTTTTTTCAATAATGGAATAGTGGGATATTACTAAACAGAAGGTAAGAGAAAGATATTTTTAAGAAGATAGTATTTAGATCTAACAGGATGATCTCTTTTAATTTGTCAACTTTGTTTATGTGTGGGATAAGTCCTTTGGAAGAGTAACCTCTTTTAAGTAACCTTTGGGTATTGCAATCACATTGGGGCACATTTACTACGGCCGTGCGCCAGTTTTCTGTGAGACTTTGCTCATTTTAGTGCAGACTGCTTGCACAGTGTTTAGGAAGTGTCTGAGACACAATTGTGGCTGCATATGACACTGAAAAGGGGACCGTGCGCCCAAATTTATCATGCACAGTCCGACAGAAATGTATTGCTTCTCCAGTTAAAGGGATGCACCAAATAACAGGGTTGTAGGGGTGCCAGATTCATGAAGAACAGGAGCAAAAAACATGAATCTGACGCCCTCTGCACAGGCAAACTGCATTAGTACAGACTGCACTTTTCTTAGTAAATGTGCCCATTGTCCTCGAGCATATTTTTTGGGCTCTTTAAAACTCTCAAAGCATAACCTCATTTGAGATAATTTTTTTTTGATATTGTGTGCGGCGAGGATGTGGTGAACATTTTTTGTAATATACTTCATTACAAATTTGCCCAGTTTGCAAATAATATCAAGGTACTTTCCTCTCAGATGCCTATTCCAGGTGTACAGATGTACTGTCTAATGGGTTGACATCTGATCTCCATATTGTATGAGTAAACAGCTCTGGGAATGGAGGATTCCCTTCCCCTTCATTTCATCTTTGAAATAATCTCATAGCATAACTACAGCCAGGGAGAGAGCATAAAGGGTTAACACTGACGCTGTGTAACAAAAAGGGGAACTTTCTTTACAACTAAGCATCATTTCTTAATGAGTATATTAGAAAAATGTTCACAACAACCCTCACCCACACGATATCAAAACTCACGCAATGATGGTTACTCTTTAAGAAATAGTCTTTTATAGTGTGGGGAGGATATCAACATTGGCTATAGAGTATAGTGATAAATAACCTGTATTTGGTCAACCAGCAGCAAATGCCTCCGTCCAGGGGCCAGCAATGCATCTTCATTGACCAAGGTAGAGCGTTAATAACGTGGTTGATACGTTAATAATAAATATAATTCTTTATTTATTAGTAGCGCACACAGATTACGCAGATGCTGGCACAAATCATGTCAAATTGGTCCCTGTCCCCATGGGGTTCACAATCTATCAACCTAACAGTATGTTTTGGAGCGTGGGAGGAACCGGAGGACCGGAGAAAACCCACGCAAACACGGATGGAGAACATACAAACTTTGCAGATGTTGACCTGGGTGGGATTGAACCCAGGACCCCGGGCTGCAGGCAAATGCCGATGTTGAATGGTGGTTTCACTCGTTGCCCATGTGATACACATGCAACAACCCAGTGTTTACTCACTTTCTTTGTAGAACCTCCTCAGCGAGTATACATGTAAATATTACACAAGTGCTGCAAATATCCTTTCTATTTATGTTCACCCGTGGTTTTCCATTTTGCAGACCTAGAAAAACTATAACTTTCTCTATTGTGAATAATGACAGAAACAGGATGAAGTTGTAGTTTTGCTGTTGGCAGGACCTTTGTTTTATGACGATCGCGCTGTTAGTCGTGAGCTAACAGAGCAGTTGCCTCGGGCTTCCTAATGAGTGTCACACAAGGAGACAGTTTATATATTTTGTTGCATGAGCCGCAGTAAGATGAGCAGAATGAGGGAATTTCATTGCTGGTAAATGACTGCAGAGATCCAGCAAGCCTGAATTACCCAACAGCAAGCTGCAATTATTCCAGTGACACCCCGATGCCTCTTAGATGCTAATCAGAGGCATCAACAAACAGAATATTTATATTGCAAACTGTTTTTTTAGCCATTTCTTACAACTGTCAACAGAAACTTTGATTGAGTTATTGTTATTGCTGAAGTCCTAGGCTTAAGTTTACAAGGTGATCTAAGGTCAAATAGGATAGTGATAAATTGTAACAAAATCAATAATTCTATTCTTTTTTAAAAAATTGTAGCCATTACTAAGATAAAGATATTAGGTTCCATGTTTAGAAAAGCCCTGAACTTAGGGCCCCCATTGACACTGCATGTGCTGACTGGGCGTACATGGGCTATCACACAGCCAGAGCAATTCTATCGGATGACTGTATTGCCCACTTTAGTGAATTGTGCCGTGGGCTACCCCTATAAAAACTGTACGTAGCACACAGCGTGAAAAATACCATCCATATGCAAGGGGGCGTCAAGATGCAATCATGTGCTGCACAACGTGCTTAAAAGCAGCATCAAAACTAAATGGAGTCTTTATGATTGTGTGTGAGATAGGTTTAGGTGAAATATGTCAACAAAAGTCCCTTGTCGTTATATTTAAGGGTTATTCCCACGCAGATCTCAATATATCAGGATAACAAATAAACACCATCACCTAACCATATAACTAAATATACACAATGCTCTAATCATGTTATAACAAAATAAGATTTCACAGACACAATTTTAACCTATCGTCCAAGTGTACACAATTTTGGATGAACCTGGACTGACCCTGAATATCTGACTGTAGGGTTGGGTAGACATTGGGGCTCATTTACTAAGGGTCTGTTGGACGCATTTTGTTGGGTTTTCCGACTATTTTTTGTTTTGCGACGAATTGCCTGGGATTTTGTGGCACGTCACAGATTCGGACAACTCACAGAATTTAACATTTAGATTGTGTCCAAGACACGCACGTACATGCACCAGGAATAAGAAGGTGAACTCCTGCGGATGGCGCAGAAGCGAGGCGGATGCAGGGAAATCGGGCGCACAAGCTTGGTGATCGCGGCAGAGCGGAATCCTCATCGAGAAAACACACCGCAGGATCGTGACAGGACGGGTAAGTAAATCTGCCCCATTGTCTTCTGTCTGACTACTCTGAGCTGGCTCTCTCTTAGCCTAACCTTTGCATTCCAGACAAGTTCCACACACCACAGACTTCCTGTCGGCAAGCAACACATTTTGAGCGAGAGTAAATCTACAAGCTGCAGGCAGATAAGGTTTTATCCAGGAGAGGAGGCAATAGCAGAGCTGATTATTGCATGTTTGGCTGTTTAGTAGAGCTGAGAATGTCAGGTGTAATATGCATCTCATGGATCTCATCATCTCTCATCTGTCTCATCTCTCTTTCTAGTGTCAGATGCTGTACAATGTTCATTGGCTAAATGAAAGTGTACTATAAACATGAACTCTGGTAACCTTACAACTTTCTCAGCAACACATTCACTCAGCACTAGGAGATAATAATGTGTGCTTTAGAGAGTCCCTCCCACACCCTGGAATTTTACACTGGCCACACTATGTGATGGAGGCTAAAACAGCAATAAAACTGAGTATAATTGTTAAAGTAAGTGGTTTAAAATGATCATTATTGTGTAAAATACTAGGAGATTGAATTTGAAATTTTTTTTCATGGGAAAACCCCTTTAAGAAAAGTAATAAAGTTGCGATGCAGTTAAAACTGCAGCTATGACACATACCTAGGTATACTTAATGAAGCACAGATTTATTTATGTAATATTAGTGTTCAGCTCCCGACCTTCAGCACTCCGGACAGCTCATGTTGTATTCAGACTTATTTACAATTTAAAGATATAAAAAGATCTTTGGAGACACTTGTACTGCCCATGTCAGGTATTTGTATGTTGTAGTGAGTCTCCCTCAGTCGTCTTTTCTAAACTGAATTACCGAAAGTTTGTAATCTTTCATTGTATTCTAGTCCTCCATTCCCCTTAATAATCTTGGTGGTCTCTCCTCTGCACCTGTCCAGCTTACTATGTCATTTTAACACTGTGTACCCAAAATGTACACAATACTCCATGTGTGGTCTGACCAGTGATTTGATAAGGCAAAACTATGTTCTTATAGCTGCCTGGCTATAGTCACTAAAATTAAGTTTTAACATCACCAATCCCCAAGTTTTTTTTTTCCCAAGGTTTTACCAAGTTAAGGTAAAATACTAATCTTACATTTATCTAAATTAAACCTCCTCAACCATTTCTCCGCCCATTCCTCCAGCCTCCAAAAATCCATCTGTAAGTTATACTATTAATACCTCGTGTATTAATAACCTTTACTGAGCTTGTATCATCTGCAAATATTGAAAACTCTACTGTGTAAAATGACTATAAGGTCATTAATCAAAATATTAAAAGAAGGGGCCCAATACTGACCCCTGTGGCACTCCACTGGTAATGTCAACCCAACTGGAGAATGCGTCATTAATGAGGACCCAAATGTTGCACTATATCCTGGTAAACTTTTCCCTTCTTCTTGAAATCCCCGTAGGCATGTTCTATTTTACATAGTAAGGCTACATTCACACGACATGTGCCAGCCATACCGCAGCAGGCACACGTCGCACCAGTGAGAGGAGAGAAGGAGCCCCTCTCTATGAGAAACATGGGGCCATGTTCCTGGGAAAGATAGGATGTCCTATCTTTTCCTGGCTACGGAATGGTACGGTGCTGCACATGTGTTTTTTTTTCACACCAGGCCATGCCCACTATCCATCGGTCATGCCCCTCTTCACAACCTTCATGCCCCCCTGGCTGGAGGTGGTGGTGGAAAGGGGAAATAATCACAAGTGCTAATTATACACCAGCATTTGTGATAAGGGCGTTCAACGCCATTTTTGTGGTATAGTCCTGATAAATATCTCCATTACGTTTATTTATATCTAAGGGACTTCCATGAAGATGTTGTATCTTTATTCAACCAAAAATCATACAAGTATGTAGTCAAAATAACTTTACAGGAGCAATATCAACAAAATATTTTGTGCCCCAAACTTTTCAATTTTTCTCTCTAGAAAGACATTTCTTGAACATGTACAAAGTATCCGCCATAACAACCTCATGCAATAGAGCATTACATAGTCTCACTGCTCTTACAGTAAAGAATCCCTGTTTCTAGGATGGTAGAACCACCTCTGCTCTTGGTGTAGAGTATGCCCCATGCCTATGGTGATGGTAGACTCGCCTCTCCTAGGCATAGAGATTCCACCAATTTTAGTAATTGGTGTTTGCAACTAATCCACCCATGCCCTTAATCAGCTTGGGATCTCTCCTCTAGTTAACTATGTCTGTAAACAATGGTGCAATAAGTTTACCACCCACCAAAACCCCCAAGTTTTATTCTGCAGAAGTTTCACCATTTACGCATTGTCACAACTTTGTTTCCTCTGTCCATGTGTGTTACCTACACTTATCTACATAACACTTCATTAGCCATTTTCTGGCAATAGTAAAAGGTTGAAAGGTTGTATGCCAAATACTGCCCAGCTATAGTATTACTCATGCTACCCTAAAACCAACAATATCTGGAATCCAACAACAATTAAACAAGTGGCCAATCAACTAGGAATCATAAACCTGAGTGAGCCACATTGAGACACTTGATGCCTGATGCCTTAGTAAAGTGGCTCCTTTATACCTCGCATTCATTTTGGTAAATGTTATAGAAGTTATATGGGTGTTGGTCGAGCTGTAACATGCAATTCAAGGTGCAGGTAGTTTTGTAATATGATAAGTCCTTTACAAAGAGTGAGCTTAATATTTCACACTGTAAATTAATAAAATATTTAGTTCCTTTAGTGATAACTTCCAGTTGCTTAGGCAACATCTCATGTAACTTTAGTAGGTCTATCTATGGTTCTGTATAATTAAACAGGCTTTATTTGTGTGTGCGGGGATATGAATCTTGGTGGCATAAATAACACACCAGATGTTTTCACCATATGGAACAAATTAGTACGTTTGACTAAAACTTATCAGCTCAATAGGTCATAATTTGCATGTAGAATTTTTGGAAGTAAAAAACCAGAAAACAATAAACCTTTTGAGGAAAGAAAGAGAAATTTCAGTAGCAGTTCATTGCAAATGAACATAGTTTTTTTTGGCAGAGAGATGGCTTAATCCATAGACTGGAGCAAATCTGGAGAGATAAAGAACTTGCATTACATCAAGCTCTCAGGGCTGCATATCATGGATATTAAACCAAAGAAAAGGAAGCGCTTGGCAGAAAGTGATTCTAAATTACTTATAAAGCAGTGCAATGTAGTGTTTTGCTTCTCTGTCTCTTTTGCATGTAGTGCAATGTAAAAAAACCTTTGTTGTATTGATGTATGTACAGGTGTCATCTTTATACACAATATCAGAGAAGGCAATGCCATCCCAGCTCGTGAGCCTGAAATAACTAAGAGCAATTTATTTCTTGTATAAATGTTACCATTTGTCCGCTCTGTTAGTGTATCATTAGAACTAATAGAAGATGTAGCCGAGAGGAATTTTAAATGTTAACAAGACTTCAAAAATAACATAAAAATAATGCAAACTTTGCAAATAGGTCTTAAGTGGAAAAATCTTAGGACAGCATTAAGCAAACCTTTATGTCTCCATATAAAATATGTAGAAGTTTTTTTATCCTGTAGTGACACTCTCCTGTATAGCAAAGACTTACGGCTATGGAGAGGGCTCTCCAAGCACCTGCACAATTATGGTGCGCGTCGTTAAGGGTTAAAGGAACGTTCTTAACGTTCTTAACTGTTTGTTCTTTGTGGTTCTCCTGGTCCCCTTGCTGTGACTTCCTTCCCTTATGTGGTGGTGCCACTGAGCCCCGAATTTCAGATGGGAACTCTACCACAAGTGCATTTTTGCTCTCATTCTTTTATCATGAGCTCCAATGGTGTAATCATATTTTATCTTTATAGCACAGAGGGTGCATAGTGGCCACCAGAAATAGGCAATGATGGCTATAGGAAAAAAACAGGCCCTTCCTCTCACTGCCTTAAAAAGACGCAATCTTTCCTCTGAGCACCTTAAAAGATTCAATGGAAAAGGGAGGACAAGCTGTCCCCATTGGGAGGTGCCCCAACCAATCATCCCATGAGCTGCGCTGGGTTTCACCCTGCTGTAAGGAAACTCCTTCTCCTCGTCCAAAACTGTCGGGTGGCTTTACAGTGGAGCACCTGGTCACTGTTGGACCAGTTGGACCAGTAATGTAAGTCATGTGTGGACTGGCCTGACATCACTTCCTCCTCTGCTTTATCTTGTGCTATAATTACATCTTCCATCATGACCTCAAGTGTTTTTTCTAGCAAGAAAAGATGGGGTTAGTAGCACTGATTATGGCATCATCTGCGCTGCCTATACTGGTGGCCTATTGGAAACAATATGTACCTCAGGAAGGACCAACAACTGATGATGGTCAGTACTTAAACTGACCTGGTGTTTCGTAGCTGGAACTCAACAATGCCTGCTGCTGCTCACTATTTCCTTCATATGAAAGTGGAAATCCACCTAACTTGACAATCCTATTAGGCGGTGGGTTAGAAGACCAAAGTTGATCTCCATTGCAGATAGACAAGTTGCACAGACGTCACACAATTTACACAGAAGATCCGGCATGTTTTCACAATTGGCCTGGAAGTCTTGCATCACCAAGTTGAGCAGATGCAAAGCATGGAATGGTGCATCAACCTAGCTTAACCCAATGTACCCACACAGTTTCAAGTTCAGTGCATGGGAACAAAATTTGTTGTAAAATAGTTATGCTTTTGTAATAGCTTGAGTTTTTGTTAAAATGTTCACAATCTTTGAGTTTTCTAGAAGTTTCTTTTAAATAGTTTGTTGTTTTTGTAAATAGTTTCTGTTGATCCAGGGAGTTCCTGGAAGGATAAGGAAGAATCTTTCCTTACTTTGAGCATGTGTGCCTTCGTACCCAGACAGATGAGTTTAAGCACGTTCCTGCTGCTGTTTCACCATTGATTTGCTAAGACTGGTGTATAGGCGCTGAGATACCTGAGATGAAAGTGAGGAGGAGGCAGCAGAGAAGGCAAGGTAGGTTGTCCGCCAATGCTGGAATGTGGAGGTATGCGCCAGAGCATTCCTGCCTCAGGCCCAGCTGTACTACATTAACCGGCAGCCAGTTAAAAAAGATGTTCCATACTGCCCTGCTTACTTTGCAACTGTGATGTGGACCTGTGACTGAGGCATTGCACAACACATCTAATTTTTGGCACAGCCTCTTGGTGCAGGGCAGGATGGCCTGCCAACGAAAATTATAGCAGCTGTTTTTCAAACAAGACCAGCAATGTAGTTTTTCAAGACCACAATTTAGCATGCTCCAAAGTCAGGTCTAGGGGTTCTCACAGGTCAAACTTCTGCTTTTTTCTCCATTGTTTGGGGAAAGAAACTGAAGGCTTCCTGTATGGTGTGGACAACTCCTTGCCCTTATTTGCTGTTTCATTTAACTTGCAGTCTTGGTCACTGTACTATAAGAGAATACTAGTATAACTCACAATTACTGTCACTGATCTCAAGAAGATATGGGAATATAGGGGTGCATTTTACTAAGGTCGCGCGCTGCCGTTTGTCGGACTGTGCAGTTCTTCATGGCTAAAAGGGCTTGCACAGGTATTAAGTAAGTGTGTGCACTTTGGATTGTGTCGCATGCGACCCCTTTGTGGCGCAGCTGCGCTGGCTTCCCTTGCAACACAAATTAGGGGCGTGCCGCCAGACAGTCCAACTGACTCGGACCGAGCATAGAATTATCTTTTCAAATTGTGTTGCGCACCCTATATTAAAAGTGCACAAAAATGATGGTGGACCCTGTAGGACCAGTGTAGGGAAGGGACACATTCATGATTTCAGGCACATGCTCCTAGTGAATTGCCACATGAAGCATTATAGATGGGCAATGCACTTTAGTGAACTCCAGTGACCTTGTAAGTAAATGGGCCCAATAAGAGTGTTCAGGATTGAATCCGACACCTGAGATCGGAATCATATGGCCACCTAGTCTTCACCAGAGCCCGCCGCAAAGCGGGATGGTTGCTGCAGCGGGTCGTACCACCTGTGTTCCACAGAGAGCGCTAGCCCCGTTGGTGGCAGCCGAGGTCGAGGTACCTTAGCAGAAGACAGTCCTCATGGTCAGGTCCATGCACAGGGTCGGGCAGTGCGAGAGATAGAGATGCAAAGTCAAGTCCAATTGGGGGTCAGCAACGGGAGGTCGTCAGCAATGGAATGTGACACAGAAACACGGGATACAACAAAACAGGACAGACAGAACCAGAATCAGGAGAGACACACAGGTAACAGGAACACAGAAACACAAGAGCAGGACAACACACGGAACATGGGAACTCAGGAACACACAGGAACGACAGGAATATCACTGGGGAGCTTTCTCTAAGGCATAGGCACAATGATCCGGTGGGGAAGGAAGGAGGTGCAGATTATAAAGGTGGAGGTGTTCAGCCAGCGCACCATCAGTGGTCCGCTGGGCCTTAAATTTCCTACGCGAAGCATGCTCATGGCAGTCCGCTGGGGAGCAGGAGCTATGACTGGTGAGTCCAAAGCAGCAGTGGCCGCGGGGGCACTCGGAGGGACACGGTGGGCCTGTGCTCCCAGACAGGGGAGCACCCGTGACACAGAGTACTGTAAACTGCCTTAAAAAGAACTAATTATTAAAAATATCTAGCTGCCCCTCACTATCATTCTAGCTGCCTCTTTCCATGAACAGTGCAGATCAGCCACTAATCCACTCCTAGACTGTCTCCTAGAGTAGTGACCTTACAAGAATTGTATTTCCTTTTTAATTACATTTTTTAAATGATTCTTTTTATATTTTGTATTATTTTTAAGTACTTCCCCTAGCCCTTTTTTGTCAGGGCAACGCCCTACTATTATCCCTATTTTTCAGCCATAGCTCCCCCCATTAAAGCTATTTGTGGTTTAAATTCGGTCCTCAATGACTTCAAGGTGGGTCAAGTTCAGCGCCAAGTCCAGGACCCAAACCAAAATTTTCAAATGTTTTGGCCGAATCCGTAGAACCCGAATTTTGACAAACCTGTTCATTACTAATCATATGCTACAATTTCAGCCCCATTTTTTGGATTCTGACTTGCGTCGCTTTATATGGTTATAACTTTTGAACACTGTTACTTATCAAAGCGATTCTGAGAATGTTTTTTTTCCCCACAATTGTACTTCATTTTAGTGGTAAATGTTGGCTGATATATTTTGCCTTTATTTTCCAAAAAAAGAAAAATGATGAATTTTTTGAAAAATTTAACTTTTTTGAAATTCGAAAGCATTACATTTTAAGGTAGATAGATTTACCATCTAAATAAGTTGCTGAAAACATTTACCATATGTCTACTTTACAATTTTCATCATTTTTGAAATGTTGGATAATTGTATTGTGATGTTGCGCAGCT
Organism: Engystomops pustulosus; assembly: GCA_019512145.1. Taxonomy (NCBI): domain Eukaryota; kingdom Metazoa; phylum Chordata; class Amphibia; order Anura; family Leptodactylidae; genus Engystomops; species Engystomops pustulosus. The sequence continues at coordinate 39,336,202 of CM033647.1, forward strand.
TACAAATCGAATGAGATTTTCCGTATTTTCAGAATTTACTCTTTTGCGGGAATAAATACTGTTTTGAATGAAATTTTACATATTTAGCATCAAAACCCCCCTATATAATGAACCCACTTTCAAATCTGCACCCCTTAAGCTATCAGAAATAACTTTTAGGAAGATTGTTAACCCCTTGAGATCTTCATAGTAATTACATCAAAATGGAAGTGAAATTTAGAATGGTCAAATTGTGTTCATTTAGCCCTAAAATTTACCAAAAGATAAAAATAGAAAACCCACCTTACAATTTGTTCTGCAATTTCTCCCAAGTACAGAGATCCCCCATATGTGGCCGTTACTTGTTTTATGGGTGCACAGCGAGACGCAAAAGGGAAGGAGCGCCCTGCAGCTGCCAGGATTTTAGTTTTCTCCTTGCCTCCTTTGGTAGGCTATAAAATTTTTGCTTTTTCGTTATTGGGGCCATGTGACAGCATTTTTTTTTCAGGATGAGATGCTTTTTCCAGTGTTGCCATTTTGGGGTTGGTATCACCTATTGTTGAAAATTTAGGAACTCATTTTTGAGGGTAGGAGTAGAAATTCTGTACTGCATTTTTTACTTTTATTTTTTTCGTGTTCACTGTTTAGCCTAACAATCATGGTATCTTTATTCTATGGGTCGATACAATTACGGGGATACCAGACTTGAATATATTTTCTTACATTTTACTAAATTTGTCAAATAAAACCGTAATGTGGGGAAAAATCTATCATTTTTGCATTGCTGTCTTCCAAGTGGCATAACATTTTTACTTTTTTGGCTACGGAGCTGGTTGATGGCTTGTTTTTTGCGGGATATGTTGTTCTTTGCACCAGTATCATTGTGGAGGACATATGTTTTTTTGGTCACTTTTTATAGCATTTTTTGTAAGATTGAATAGGTAAAAATGATAATTTTTGGTGAGTTTTCAACAGTTTTTTTTAACGGCGTTCATCGTATGGGTTCAATAATGATTTACTTTTATTCTACGGGTTATTACGGACACGGTGATACTGTATATGTGGGGGTTTTGTTATGATTTAGACTTTTTTGGGGGTTATATTACTGGGGGGGCAGGATGTATACTTCTATGAGGGGCAGGCTGTATACTAACTGGGGACAAGGTCTTATATACTGGGGGCAGGACTGTAGTACTCTGGGGCAGGCTGTATACTATCGGTGTGTGCCTGGGGCACATACGTGGGACTATACTACTGTGGAGGCGTATACTAGTGGGGACGCTATACTTACTGGGGGCAGTGCTGTGTTATACGGGGGCAAGCTGTATACTCTGGGGCATGCCTGATCTCTGGGCAGGCTGTATACTACTGGGGGCAGGCTGACAAAACAATGGAATGCTGGGCCGTATACTACTGGGGGCTGTGCTGTAATACTACTGGGGGCAGCTGTATCTACTATTGGGCAGCTGTATACTACTGGGGACAGCTGCTTATACTACTGGGGGCAGCTGTATACTACTGGGGCGCGTCACGGCTGCACGTAATACTACTGGGGGGCAAGCTGTATCTACTACCTGGCAGGGTACACGGGGCAATGGTATACTACAGTGAGAAGCTGGATACACTGGGAGGCCGGCTGTACTACGGGGGGGCTATACTCCTGGGCGCTGTATACTACTGGGGGCTAGGCGTATACTAACTATTGGGGGCTGTTCTACGGAGGCTGTATAATGGGGCTGATTTGGGGCAGCTGGACTCTGGGAAGCTGTATACTACTGGGGGAAGTATATCTTCCGTATACTCTAGGCTGGTGTACTAACTGGGGGAATTATAACTGAGGGGGGCTGTGCTGTATACTATCTTGAGGGCTAGGCTTTGTATAATGGGGCCAGGCTGTATACTACTGGGGGCAGGCTGTATACTACTGGGGGCAGTGATGGCTGTATACTACTGGGGATAGTGCTGTATACTACTGGGGGGCGACACTGGGGGCTGTATCTACTGGCAGCTTACTATGTGTGTGGTTAGCAGGCTGTATACTACATGGGAGGCTTGATACTAATGGACAGCTCTTTACTACTGGGGGCAGCGGCTGTATACTACTGGGGGCAGGCGTGTATACTGACTGGGGCAAGCTGATACTACGTGGCTCAAGCTGTATATGCTGGGTAGGCTGTAATACTACGGGGGCAAGCTGTATACTACTGGGGCAGCGTATACTAGGGGCGGTGTTAAGGGGCAGAGCTGTATACTACTGGGCAGGGCGGGCTGTATACTACATGGGGGCTGTGTGTGGCTGTAGACTAACATGGGGGCTGGGCGAAGCATGGTCTGCGTATACTACACCCTCTGCTATACCTCGAGTCAATAGGTTTTCCCAGTTTGCGGTGGTAAATTGTGTTCGCGCTTATGAACCTCGTGTCGGTCGGGCGGTATCTCGAAGTTATATACGGTACTTCCCCCATATGTGTTCCTACCCTTTTTCTATAGCGCTAGGGCTCGGTTACAGTGAGCACAAGCGAAGTACCCACTGTTTCGAGCCGGAGCCCGCAAAAGAAGATAGAGCCTGAAATGATGTATGCTCGTAAGAAACGACAATGCGGCTCATTCTCTATGGAGGGGGGAGCCGCTATCCACCTCTCCAGCGGCCCGACATGGCCTGCCACGCGTGCACGCGGGTACACGTTTTATGTAATGCAGCCTAATTATGTATTATTTTGGGGGGGGGGGGGGGGGGCAAGAAAAGCAAATCCCTTCTGGCACATAAGCAGAAATTCTGTCCGGACCACAGTGGAGGGGGGCCCATGTAGAAATCTGCTATGGGGCCTCCTCTCCAAGTTACGCCCGGTGGGGAATATTTCTTTGGCACTCTTTGGGCCCTTGGTACCATTGTAGATCGTTGCGAATGCCACAGCCTACCTAGTATTTTGCTGCCATGTCCATCCCTTTATGACCACAATGTTACCCCAACATCTGATGGCTACTTTCAGAAGGAATAATGCGCTGTCATAAAGCTGGAATCACTCAGACTGGTTTCTTGAACATGTCACAATGAGTTACACGGATACTCAAATGGGCCTCCACAGTCACCAGATCTCATACCAATAGAGCATCTTTGGGATGTGGATTGGAACGGAGAGTCGCATCAATGGATGTGCAGCCCGACAAATCTGTGGCAACTGTGTGATCGCCCACCATATCAATATGGACCAAATCTCTGAGGAATGATTCCAGCACCTTGTTTGAATCTATGCCATGAAAGCATTGAGGCAGTTCTGAAGGCAAAAGGGGGTCCAAAACCCGTTACTAGACTGGTTACTAATAAAGTGGGCGTGTGAGGTATTTTGATTATACACCTGGTACACTCTGGATCGGCCATCTATTTGTGATCAGAGAGAAAGAGTTGCAGTTTTATGGGCAATACATAATCAGCAAGGCTTGACTACGTAGTTACTCATGGATCACAGTGCCAGGGGTTTAAATTAGGTGACTTTATGGCTACTTATAATGTTACTCATGAGGAGTACAGTAGGCAGCGGTAATTATTTAGTGACTTCATTTCAGGCTGAGTCATCTCGAATAGCAGCCCCTCTCTTGTGTACACATGGTTAGTGTCTTTAGTGAACCATGTTAACTTAGAATGTGCATGTTTAGCATAATGACATTCAAATTACTTACAGTTTATATTTTGTGGGTAATATTCTAATGATGGTATTGATTATAATATCTTTACCAAATATGGTAAACTGTCAGTAGTAGTGTAAATGTTTAAGCTTTTTTGAAGGGATATATTTTGCACCTGCAAAAATTTACATAGTAAAAGCGCAAACACTCCTGCCAGTTGCACAGATAGGATGCAATTGGGGCCAAAACTACATGAGTCATCCAGGCATAGTTGTCACTCAGATATATCAGTACTCGTCAACCAGCTATTTAAACAAATTATAGACCTGGAACATCGTCACTTTTTCATCTTGGCTTCCAAAATTTTGAATTTGTGTTTTTAGGATCGTAGTGTGGGCAGTTGTCTGTGGCCTAAGGTATTTTTCTTTGCTACGAATTATATATTCCTTTGTACTAGATGGGTGGCAAATCCATAAAATTACGTTTAAAGTGAGAGTAAAGGATTTAAATAAAGTCAGGGAGGTGGAGAGTTTAATACTGAGTCAAGCTTTTCCTGCCTCGGAATACCCCTTCACTGTAATCGGAGCCCTGCATCAAAGGACTCATTGACGTGTGTGTCCTGGAATTCTTGTAATGCAGTGTCACATGGGAGGGGTTGATTACAGGCAGGGAGAGCTTGACTTCATGGTCTGTTAACTGTCCACCTCCCTGACTTTATACTGCCCTTAACATTCTCTTCAAGTTGATTTTTCTAGCTGTTTGCCAAAGCCAATGTCTGATACAGGTTCCCTTTTAACTGGAATAAAGCAGTGTACCCAATTTTTATACGGTTTTGACTTTAAAAAGCATTTTATTGTTTCACCTCATGTGGGTGAGTGACTGTTTCCCATACTTCCGGGAGGCCTCTCTGAAGACTACTCTTAGCCCCAGTCTATAGGCCCATGCCTGAACGATATGATGGCAGCTGGACAGAAATGGGCATTGAGGCAGTGCCCACGAGTTTTTGATTCCTGATTAGAATAATTTAAAAACTTGGTGCAAAGATTTAAAAAATATAAGTATCTCCCACATCACTAGTGCCGCGACTTCTTAAAATCTACACGAGACTGAGCATGGATGAACGGAAACTGTAAATGGTTGGAAGTAGATAGAAGAAGAAATGAATAACCAAAGTCACCAGATTCAGATAAAATCTTCGTACTTACCATGAACACACAATTCTGAGTCATCTCCCCCATAGTCCTTGCATGTGGCAACTTTATATTATGTAAATTTATTATCCAAATCCTGGTCTCAACTTTGCTTGTTTTATCCTAGGTCTATGCGCACCCAAAGTTTTGGACAAAAGATAATAATAAACCAAATAACTCTATAGTAAATGTACAAATCAATCTTTATTGATCACAAAGAAATACACCACAGGTAACGGACAGTAATATGTGCACCAAAGAAAGAGATAAAAAGTGGCTTGTACGAAGGTAATAGCCGATGAAACAGATAGGCTTGAGGTAGTTTGTACATCCATCTTACCAGCCCGATCTATAGTCTAAAGGGAGTAAAATACCATACCAGATAAACGTACTGTATCCTCCTCAATGTGGGCAACTTTATATTTGGAAGATTTATTATCCATATAAGTCTTGTTCACTTTGCTGTTCTATCCTAGGTGTGCAGTATGCACGAGTAACAATAAATGTCTGCTGCCACATTGAACATGTACGCAACATGAGCCTCCATACTACATGTAGAGCTGCTAGAGTACTATACAGTATTTAACATGATGCAATATTATTCACTATGAGACAATAAAACAGGAGTAATCAATGCTGCCGGCACTTCTTAACGCCAACACTTTATTCAAAAAATTCACGTTCGATCGTCATGGCGACTCGAACCTGCGCGTTTCCAAACTAGGTTCTAAGTCATGGCATATATTCAGACTGTGCACTAAAGACAACTTGGGGTGAACACGAGGAGATTACACGTTCATATATAATTACATGAAGTGAAAACATATTTTCGGCAGTGAACCCAAAAACTATGTAAGGACCTGAGGGATACGATGACTAAATGTATTCAAAAGAAAGAGAGAGAGAAGATTTATGACACAATCTTATATAATCAAAAATATATGAAAGAGTATTTCCTATTATGAGTCCATTAGAGGATTTTGGAGTTAGGTTTCAGAATCCCAATGTTCACTCTTAACTAAAATATTATTTTATGATCACCACCTTCGTTAGGTGTAAAACTTTTTCCACAGCCAACACAAGTACACTAATACAAACTCAATTGTGTACTTTGACCAAGTGTGTTAGCACGCACCAGAGACTTGAATTTAACCCTCCTTGAATCTTAAAACATGTTCAAGCCATTACATAATTTTTACTTTTCTGAGGGGGGCGTCATCTACAGAAGAAACTTTCAATAAAGTAAGTATATTAGCTATTTCACATAACCTGTAACACGTTGGATGCACAGAGAGGAAAGGGGTGAGAGCTGCTCACCCCTGCCCTCTCCATAGAGATACGTGGCGCACGGCTCCGTAATATGGGAAAGATAGGACATGTCCTATCTTCTCCCTGGATGGGGAAGCGTACGGTGCCACACATGTGCGCACTGTACCGTTCCGTAAGGCGCCCAATGCCGGCCTATGAGGGATGTATACAACTGCAACATTCACACAAACGTACCCCAACGTTCGTGTGAATGTAGCTTTAATAACATTTTAACCAATTCGGAAATGATCTTAATATGCTCAGATTTCCATTGACACTAATGTTGGTAGATTGGCAAACATTGGCAGCTATACATTTTAAACATTTTGACAACTATGTATTTTTGGAATGTGAACACTGACCGACTTGGACACACCAAATTCTAAGGGATTGACCTTTTTTTTTACCTGTTTTAAAAGATTCTGGGCAAATACCTTTTAATTATTTTTTTTCAATAATGGAATAGTGGGATATTACTAAACAGAAGGTAAGAGAAAGATATTTTTAAGAAGATAGTATTTAGATCTAACAGGATGATCTCTTTTAATTTGTCAACGTTTGTTTATGTGTGGGATAAGTCCTTTGGAAGAGTAACCTCTTTTAAGTAACCTTTGGGTATTGCAATCACATTGGGGCACATTTACTACGGCCGTGCGCCAGTTTTCTGTGAGACTTTGCTCATTTTAGTGCAGACTGCTTGCACAGTGTTTAGGAAGTGTCTGAGACACAATTGTGGCTGCATATGACACTGAAAAGGGGACCGTGCGCCCAAATTTATCATGCACAGTCCGACAGAAATGTATTGCTTCTCCAGTTAAAGGGCTGCACCAAATAACAGGGTTGTAGGGGTGCCAGATTCATGAAGAACAGGAGCAAAAAACATGAATCCTGACGCCCTCTGCACAGGCAAACTGCATTAGTACAGACTGCACTTTTCTTAGTAAATGTGCCCATTGTCCTCGAGCATATTTTTTGGGCTCTTTAAAACTCTCAAAGCATAACCTCATTTGAGATAACTTTTTTTTGATATTGTGTGCGGCGAGGATGTGGTGAACATTTTTTGTAATATACTTCATTACAAATTTGCCCAGTTTGCAAATAATATCAAGGTACTTTCCTCTCAGATGCCTATTCCAGGTGTACAGATGTACTGTCTAATGGGTTGACATCTGATCTCCATATTGTATGAGTAAACCAGCTCTGGGAATGGAGGATTCCCTTCCCCTTCATTTCATCTTTGAAATAATCTCATAGCATAACTACAGCCAGGGAGAGAGCATAAAGGGTTAACACTGACGCTGTGTAACAAAAAGGGGAACTTTCTTTACAACTAAGCTTCATTTCTTAATGAGTATATTAGAAAAATGTTCACAACAACCCTCACCCACACGATATCAAAACTCACGCAACGATGGTTACTCTTTAAGAAATAGTCTTTTATAGTGTGGGGAGGATATCAACATTGGCTAGAGAGTATAGTGATAAATAACCTGTATTTGGTCAACCAGCAGCAAATGCCTCCGTCCAGGGGCCAGCAATGCATCTTCATTGACCAAGGTATGAGCGTTAATAACGTGGTTGATACGTTAATAATAAATATAATTCTTTATTTATTAGTAGCGCACACAGATTACGCAGTTGCTGGCACAAATCATGTCAAATTGGTCCCTGTCCCCATGGGGTTCACAATCTATCAACCTAACAGTATGTTTTGGAGCGTGGGAGGAACCGGAGGACCGGAGAAAACCCACGCAAACACGGATGGAGAACATACAAACTTTGCAGATGTTGACCTGGGTGGGATTGAACCCAGGACCCCGGGCTGCAGGCAAATGCCGATGTTGAATGGTGGTTTCACTCGTTGCACCATGTGATACACATGCAACAACCCAGTGTTTACTCACTTTCTTTGTAGAACCTCCTCAGCGAGTATACATGTAAATATTACACAAGTGCTGCAAATATCCTTTCTATTTATGTTCACCCGTGGTTTTCCATTTTGCAGACCTAGAAAAACTATAACTTTCTCTGTTGTGAATAATGACAGAAACAGGATGAAGTTGTAGTTTTGCTGTTGGCAGGACCTTTGTTTTATGACGATCGCGCTGTTAGTCGTGAGCTAACAGAGCAGTTGCCTCGGGCTTCCTAATGAGTGTCACACAAGGAGACAGTTTATATATTTTGTTGCATGAGCCGCAGTAAGATGAGCAGAATGAGGGAATTTCATTGCTGGTAAATGACTGCAGAGATCCAGCAAGCCTGAATTACCCAACAGCAAGCTGCAATTATTCCAGTGACACCCCGATGCCTCTTAGATGCTAATCAGAGGCATCAACAAACAGAATATTTATATTGCAAACTGTTTTTTTAGGCCATTTCTTACAACTGTCAACAGAAACTTTGATTGAGTTATTGTTATTGCTGAAGTCCTAGGCTTAAGTTTACAAGGTGATCTAAGGTCAAATAGGATAGTGATAAATTGTAACAAAATCAATAATTCTATTCTTTTTTAAAAAATTGTAGCCATTACTAAGATAAAGGATATTAGGTTCCATGTTTAGAAAAGCCCTGAACTTAGGGCCCCCATTGACACTGCATGTGCTGACTGGGCGTACATGGGCTATCACACAGCCAGAGCAATTCTATCGGATGACTGTATTGCCCACTTTAGTGAATTGTGCCGTGGGCTACCCCTATAAAAACTGTACGTAGCACACAGCGTGAAAAATACCATCCATATGCAAGGGGGCGTCAAGATGCAATCATGTGCTGCACAACGTGCTTAAAAGCAGCATCAAAACTAAATGGAGTCTTTATGATTGTGTGTGAGATAGGTTTAGGTGAAATATGTCAACAAAAGTCCCTTGTCGTTATATTTAAGGGTTATTCCCACGCAGATTCTCAATATATCAGGATAACAAATAAACACCATCACCTAACCATATAACTAAATATACACAATGCTCTAATCATGTTATAACAAAATAAGATTTCACAGACACAATTTTAACCTATCAGTCCAAGTGTACACAATTTTGGATGAACCTGGACTGACCCTGAATATTCTGACTGTAGGTTGGGTAGACATTGGGGCTCATTTACTAAGGGTCTGTTGGACGCATTTTCGTTGGGGTTTTCCGGACTAATTTTTTTGTTTTGCGACGAATTGCCCCTGGGATTTTTGGCACTCACAGATTCGGACAAACTCACAGAATTTAACATTTAGATTGTGTCCAAGACACGCACGTACATGCACCAGGAATAAGAAAGGTGAACTCCTGCGGATGGCGCAGAAGCGACGGATGCAGGGAACTCGGGCGCACAAGCTTGGTGATCGCGGCAGAGCGGAATCCTCATCGAGCAAAAAACACACCGCAGGATCGTGACAGGACGGGTAAGTAAATCTGCCCCATTGTTTCTTCTGTCTGACTACTCTGCGCTGGCTCTCTCTGCTAGCCTAACCTTTGCATTCCAGACAAGTTCCACACACCACAGACTTCCTGTCGGCAAGCAACACATTTTGAGGAGAGTAAATCTACAAGCTGCAGGCAGATAAGGTTTATCCAGGAGAGGGAGGCATATAGCAAGCTGATATTGCATGTGTTAGGCTGTTTAGTAGAGCTGAGAATGTCAGGTGTAATATGCATCTCATGGATCTCATCATCTCTCATCTGTCTCATCTCTCTTTCTATGTGTCAGATGCTGTACAATGTTCAGTTGGCTAAATGAAAGTGTCTATAAACTGAACTCTGTAACCTTACAACTTCTCACACACCATCACTCAGCACTAGGAGATAATAATGTGTGCTTTAGAGAGTCCCTCCCACACCCTGGAGTTTACACTGGCCACCACTATGTGATGGAGGCTAAAAACGCAATAAAACTGAGTATAATGTAAGTAAGTGGTTTTAAAATGATCTTTATTGTGTAAAACACTAGGAGATTGAATTTGAAATTTTTTTTCATGGGAAAACCCCTTTAAGAAAAGTAATAAAGTTGCGATGCAGTTAAAAACTGGCAGCATATGAACACATACCTAGGTATACTTAATGAAGCACAGATTATTTATGTAATATTATGTGTTCAGCTCCCGCAGCTTCAGCACTCCGGACAGCTCATGTTGTATTCAGACTTATTACAATTTAAGATATAAAAAGATCTTTGGAGACACTTGTACTGCCCATTCAGGTATTTGTATGTTGTAGTGAGTCTCCCTCAGTCGTCTTTTCTAAACTGAATTACCGAAGTTTAGTAATCTTTCATTGTATCTAGTCCTTCCATTCCCCTTAATAATCTTGGTGGTCTCTCCTCTGCACCTGTTCCAGCTACTACTATGTCATTTTATACACTGTGTACCCCAAAACTGTACACAATACTCCATGTGTGGTCTGACCAGTGATTTGTATAAGGGCAAAACTATGTTCTTATAGCTGCCTGGCTATAGTCACTAAAAATTAAGTTTAACATCACCAATCCCCAAGTTTTTTTTCCCAAGGTTTTTACCAAGTTAAAGGTAAATACTAATCTTACATTTATCGTCTAAATTAAACCTCCTCAACCATTTCTCCGCCCATCCTCCAGCCTCCAAAATCCATCTGTAATGTTATACATTAATACCTCGTGTATTAATACCTTTACTGAGCTTGGTATCATCTGCAAATATTGAAAACTCTACTGTGTAAATGACTATAAGGTCATTAATCAAAATAAAAAGAAGGGGCCCAATACTGACCCCTGTGGCACTCCACTGGTAATGTCAACCCAACTGGAGAATGCGTCATTAATGAGGACCCAAATGTTGCACTTATTCCTGGTAAACTTTTCCCTTCTTCTGAAATCCCCGTATGCATGTTCTATTTTACATAGTAAGGCTACATTCACACGACATTGCCAGCCCATACCGCAGCAGGCACACGTCGCACCAGTGAGAGGAGAGAAGGAGCCCCTCTCTATGAGAAACATGGGGCCATGTCCTGGGAAAGATAGGATTCCTATCTTTTCCTGGCTACGGAATGGTACGGTGCTGCACATGTGTTTTTTTTTTCACACCAGGGCCATGCCCACTATCCATCGGTCACTGCCCCTCTTCACAACCTTTCATGCCCCCCTGGCGTGGGGTGTGGTGGAAAGGGAAATAATCACAAGTGCTAATTATACAACCAGCATTTGTGATAAGGGCGTTCAACGCCATTTTTGTGGTATAGTCCTGATAAATATCTCCATTACGTTTTATTTATATCTAAGGGACTTCCATGAGATTTTGTATCTTTATTCAACCAAAAATCATACAAGTATGTAGTCAAAATAACTTTACAGGAGCAATTCAACAAAATATTTTGTGCCCCAAACTTTTCAATTTTTTCTCTCTAGAAAGACATTTCTTGAACATGTACAAAGTATCCGCCATAACAACCTCATGCAATAGAGCATTACATAGTTCACTGCTCTTCAGTAAGAATCCCTGTTTCTAGGTGGTAGAACCACCTCTGCTCTTGGTGTAGAGTATGCCCCATGCCTATGGTGATGGTTAGTACTCCCTCTCCTAGGCAATAGAAGATTCCACCAATTTTAGTAATTGGTGTTTGCATACTAATCCACCCATGCCCTTAATCAGCTTGGGATCTCTCCTCTAGTTCAACTATGTCTGTAAACATGGTGCAATAAGTTTACCACCCGCCAAAACCCCCAAGTTTTATTCTGCAGAAGTTTCACCATTTACGCATTGTCACACTTTGTTTCCTCTGTCCATGTGTGTTACCTGTACACTTATCTACATAACACTTCATAGCCATTTTCTGGCAATAGTAAAAAGGTTGGAAAGGTTGTATGCCAAACTACTGTCCCACTATAGTATTACTCATGCTACCCTAAAACCACAATATCGGAATCCAACAACAATTAAACAAGTGGCCAAGCAACTAGGAATCATAAACCTGAGTGAGCCACATTGAGACACTTGATGCCGATGGCCTAGTAAAGTGGCTCTGTTATACCTCGCATTCATTTTGGTAAATGTTGTATAGAAGTTTATGGTGTTGGTCGAGCTGTAACATGCAATTCAAGGTGCAGGTAGTTTTGTATATTGATAGTCCTTTACAAAGAGTGAGCTTAATTATTCACCTGTAAATTAATAAATATTTAGTTCCTTTAGTGATATAGACTTCCAGTGGCTTAGGCAACATCTCATGTAACTTTAGTAGGTCTATCTATGGTTCTGTATAATTAAACAGCTTTTTTTGTGTGTGCTGGGGATAGAATCTTGGTGGCATAAATAACACACCATGTTTTCACCATATGGACAAATTAGTACGTTTGACATAAAACTTATCAGCTACAATAGGGTCATAAATTTTGCATGTAGAATTTTTGGAAGTAAAAAACCAGAACACAATAAACCTTTTTGAGGAAAGAAAGAGAAATTTCAGTAGCAAGTTCATTGCAATGAACATAGTTTTTTTTGGCAGAGAGATGGCTTAATCCAAGACGGAGCAAATCTGGAGAGATAAAGAACTTGCTTACATCAGCTCTCAGGGCTGCATATCATGGATATTAAACCAAAGAAAAGGAAGCGCTTGGCAGAAGTGATTCTAAATTACTTATAAAGCAGCTGCAATGTAGTGTATTTGCTTCTCTGTCTCTTTTGCATGTAGTGCATGTAAAAAAACCTTTGTTGTATTGATGTATGTACAGGTGTCATCTTTATCACAATATCAGTAGAAGGCAAGCCATCCCAGCTCGTGAGCCTGAAATAACTAAGAGCAATTTATTTCTTGTATAAAGTTAACCATTTGTCCGCTCTTTAGTGTATCATTAGAACTAATAGAAAGATGTAGCCGAGAGGAATTTTAAATGTTAACAAGACTTCAAATACATAAAAATAATGCAACTTTGCAAATAGGTCTTAAGTGGAAAAATCTTAGACAGCATTAAGCAACCTTTATGTCTCCATATAAAAATGTAGAAGTTTTTTTATCCTGTAGTGACACTCTCCTGTATAGCAAAGACTTACGGCTATGGAGAGGGCTCTCCAAGCACCTGCGACAATTATGGTGCGCGTCGTTAAGGGTTAAAGGAAACGTCTTTACGTTCTTAACTGTTTGTTCTTTGTGGTTCTCCTGGTCCCCTTGCTGTGACTTCCTTCCCTTATGTGGGTGTGCCACTGAGCCCCGAATTTCAGATGGGAACTCTACCACAAGTGCATTTTGCTCTCATTCTTTTATCATGAGCTCCAATGGTGTAATCATATTTTATCTTTATAGCACAGAGGGTGCATAGTGGCCACCAGAAATAGGCAGATGTGGCTATAGGAAAAGAAACAGGCCCTTCCTCTCACTGCCTTAAAAAGACGCAATCTTTCCTCTGAGCACCTTAAAAGATTCAATGGAAAAGGGAGGACAAGCTGTCCCCATGGGAGGTGCCCCAACCAATCATCCTAGGAGCGCGCTGGGTTTCACCCTGCTGTAAGGAAACTCCTTCTCCTCGCCAAAACTGTCGGGGGCTTTACAGTGGAGCACCTGGTCACTGTTGGACCATTGGACCATAATGTAAGTCATGTGTGGACTGGCCTGACATCACTTCCTCCTTGTTTATCTGTGCTATAATTCATCTTCCATCATGACCTCAAGTGTTTTTTCTAGCAAGAAAAGATGGTGGTAGTAGCACTGATTATGGCATCATCTGCGCTGCTCATACTGTGGCCATATTGGAAACCAATATGTACCTCAGAAGGACCGACATACTATGATGGTCAGTACTTAAACTACCTGGTGTTTCGTAGCTGGAACTCAACAATTGCCTGCTGCTGCTCACTTATTTCCTTCATATGAAGTGGAATCCACCTACTTGACACACTCCCATATAGGCGGTGGGGTTAGAAGACAAAGTTGATCTCCATTGCAGATAGACAGTTGCACAGACGTCACACAATTTACACAGAAGATCCGGCATGTTTTCACAATTGGCCTGGAAGTTGCATCACCAAGTTGATGCAGATGCAAAGCATGGAATGGTGCACAACCTAGCTTAACCCAATGTACCCACACAGTTTTCAAGTTCAGTGCATGGGACAAAATTTGTTGTAAAGATAGTTATGCTTTTGTAATAGCTTGAGTTTTTGTTAAAAATGTTCACAATCTTTTGAGTTTTCTAGAAAGTTTCTTTTAAATAGTTTGTGTTTTTGTAAATAGTTTCTGTTGATCCAGGGAGTTCCTGGAAGGATAAGGAAGGAATCTTTCCTTACTTGAGCATGTGTGCCTTTCGTACCCAGACAGATGAGTTTAAGCACGTTCCTGCTGCTGTTTCACCATGATTGTGCTAAGACTGGTGTATAGGCGCTGAGATACCTGAGATGAAAGTGAGGAGGAGGCAGCGAGAAGGCAAGGTAGGTTGTCCGCCAATGCTGGAATGTGGAAGTGTATGCGCCAGAGCATTCCTGCCTCAGGCCCAGCTGTACTACATAACCGCAGCCAGTTAAAAATAGATGTCCATCACTGCCCATGCTTACTTTGGCAACTGTGATGTGGACCTGTGACTGAGGCATTGCACAACACATCTAATTTTGGCACAGCCTTTGGTGCAGGGCAGGATGGCCTGCCAACGAAAATTATTAGCAGCTGTTTTTCAAACAAGACCAGCAATGGTAGTTTTTCAAAGACCAACAATTTAGCATGCTCCAAAGTCAGGTCTAGGGGTATCACAGGTCAAACTTCTGCTTTTTCTCCATTGTTTGGGGAAAGAAACTGAAGGCTTCCTGGTATGGTGTGGACAACTCCTTGCCCTTATTTGCTGTTTCATTTAACTTGCAGTCTTGGTCACTGTACTATAAGAGAATACTAGTATAACTCACAATTACTGTCACTGATCTCAAGAAGATATGGGAATATAGGGGTGCATTTTACTAAGGGTCGCGCGCTGCACGTTTGTCGGACTGTGCACGTTCTTCATGGCTAAAAGGGCTTGACAGGTATTAGTAAGTGTGTGCACTTGGATTGTGTCGCATCGACCCCTTTGTGGCGCAGCTGCGCTGGCTTCCCTTGCAACACAAATAGGGGCGTGCCGCCAGACAGTCCAACTGACTCGGACCGAGCATAGAATTTATCTTTCAAATTGTGTTGCGCACCCTATATTAAAAGTGCACAACAAAATGATGGTGGACCCTGTAGGACCAGTGTAGGAAGGGACACATTCATGATTTCAGGCACATGCTCCTAGTGAATTGCCACATGAAGCATTATAGATGGGCAATGCACTTTAAGTGAACTCCAGTGACCTTGTAAGTAAATGGTGCCCAATAGAGTGTCAGGATTGAATCCGACACCTGAGATCGGAACTATAAGTGGCCACCTAGTCTTCACCAGAGCCCGCCGCAAAGCGGGATGGCTTGCTGCAGCGGGAGTACCACTGTGTTCCACAGAGAGCGTAGCCCCGTTGGTGGCAGCCGAGGTCGAGGTACCTTAGCAGAAGACAGTCTCATGGTCAGGTCCATGCAACAGGGTCGGGCAGGCGGAGTAGAGTGCAAAGTCAAGTCCAATTGGGGGTCAGCAACGGGAGGTCGTCAGGCAATGGAATGTGACACAGGAAACACGGGATACAGACAAAACAGGACAGCACAGAACCGAAATCAGGAGAGAACACACAGGTACACAGGAACACAGATAACACAAGAGCAGAAACACACGGAACATGGAACTCAGGAACACACAGGAACGCAGGAATATCACTGGGAGCTTTCTCTAAGGCACTAGGCACAATGATCCGGTGGGGAGAGGAAGGAGTGGCAGATTATAAAGTGGAGGTGTTCGCCAGCGCACCAATCAGTGGTCCGCTGGGCCTTTAAATTTCCTACGGCGAAGCATGCTCAGGCAGTCCGCTGGGGAGCAGGAGCTATGACTGGTGAGTCCAAAGCAGCAGTGGCCGCGGGGGCACTCGGAGGGACACGGTGGGCCTGTGCTCCCAGACAGGGGAGCACCCGTGACACAGAGTACTGTAAACTGCCCTTAAAAGAACTAATTATTAAAAATATCTACTGCCCCTCACTATCATTCTAGCTGCCTCTTTCCATGAACAGTGCAGATCGCTCACTAATCACTCCTAGACTGTCTCCTAGAGTAGTGACCATTACAAGAATTGTATTTCCTTTTTAATTACATTTTTTAAATGATTCTTTTTATATTTTGTATTATTTTTAAGTACTTCCCCTAGCCCATTTTTTGTCAGGGCAACTGCCCTACTATTATCCCTATTTTTCAGCCATACTAGCTCCCCCCATTAAAGCTATTTGTGGTTTAAATTCGGTCCTCAATGACTTCAAGGTGGGTCAAGTTCAGCGCCAAGTCCAGGACCCAAACCAAAAGTTTTTCAAATGTTTTGGCCGAATCCGTAGAACCCGAATTTTGACAAACCTGTTCATTACTAATCATATGCTACAATTTCAGCCCCATTTTTTGGATTCTGACTTGCGTCGCTTTATATGGTTATAACTTTTGAACACTGTTACTTATCAAAGCGATTCTGAGAATGTTTTTTTTCCCCACAATTGTACTTCATTTTAGTGGTAAATGTTGGCTGATATATTTTGCCTTTATTTTCCAAAAAAAGAAAAATGATGAATTTTTTGAAAAATTTAACTTTTTTGAAATTCGAAAGCATTACATTTTAAGGTAGATAGATTTACCATCTAAATAAGTTTGCTGAAAACATTTACCATATGTCTACTTTACATTTCATCATTTTTGAAATGTTTGGATAATTTATTTGATGTTGCGCAGCTTACAAATCGAATGAGATTTTCCGTATTTTCAGAATTAATCTTTTGCGGAGTAAATACTGTTTTGAATGAACATTTTACATATTTAGCATCAAAACCCCCCTATATAATGAACCCACTTCAATCTGCACCCTTAAGCTATCAGAAATAACTTTAGGAAGATTGTTAACCCTTGAGATCTTCATAGTAATTACATCAAAATGGAGGAGTGAATTTAGAATGGTCAAATTGTGTTCATTAGCCCTAAAATTTACCAAAAGATAAAAATAGAAAAACCACCTTACAATTGTTCTGCAATTTTCTCCCAAGTACAGAGATCCCCCATATGTGGCGTTACTTGTTTTGGTGCACAGCGAGACGCAAAAGGGAAGGAGCGCCCTGCAGCGGCCAGGATTTTTAGTTTTCTCCTTGCCTCCTTGTAGGCTATAAAATTTTGGTTTTCGTTATGGGGCCATGTGACAGCATTTTTTTTTTCAGGATGAGATGCTTTTTCCAGTGGTGACATTTTGGGTGGTATCACCTATTGTTTGAAAATTTAGGAACTCATTTTGCGGGTAGGAGTAGAAGGAAATTCTGTACTGCATTTTTTCTTTATTTTTTTACGTGTCACGTTAGCCTAACAATCATGGTATCTTTAGCTATCTAGGGTGATACAATTACGGGTGATACCCAGACTTGAATAATTTTTTACATTTTACTAAATGGTCAAATATAAAAACCGTTAATGTGGGGAAAATCTATCATTTTTGCATTGCTGTCTTCAAAGTGGCCATAACATTTATTTTTTGGTACGGAGCTGGTGTGGGCTTGTTTTTTGCGGGGATATGTTGTTCTTTGCACCCGTATCATGTGGAGGACATATGTTTTTTGGTCACTTTTTATAGCCTAGCATTTTTTGTAAGATTGAATAGGTAAAAATGATAATTTTTGGTGAGTTTTCAACAGTTTTTTTTAACGGCGTTCATCGTATGGGTTCAATAATGATTTACTTTTATTCTACGGGTTATTACGGACACGGTGATACTGTATATGTGGGGGTTTTGTTATGATTTAGACTTTTTTGGGGGTTATATGTCTCTATATGTTATGGGGCTTATGGGCATTTTTAGTGATTTATTACTTTATTTTTTATTGAAAAACATTTTTTTTAACTTTTTTTTACTACTTCCACCATGGGAAATGAACAAGTAATCATCTGATTGCTTGTTCATGATAATACTCTGCAATACTTATGTATTGCAGGGTATTATCAGTGTCAGCCTATGCACATGCATAGGCTGAACTGTGGCAGTAAGTTGACGTCACAGACGCCATCTTACTGGCAATGCCTGCAGGTAGTGCTGGGGACCAGATCGTGGGGGAAAGACCCCCCCCAAGAGGCATGTTAGATGCCGCGGTCGCACTAACTGCGGCATTTAACGGGTTACACACCCGCGATCGGAGCTCACTCGATCAAGGCTGTAACATATAGCCGTCACCTCGTGTTTCCCGATGCTGGTTCGGCTCCGATCCAGAGCCGAGCCGGCATTAGCTCCGTGGCGGATATATCCGCCAAGGAGCGCTAAGGGGTTAAATTCCTTCAGCTATTTTTCCCTCTTTTAAAAAGGAATATCATCTAGTACAATTTACTGTACAGAAAATGCCTTCACTAAAGTACTGTATGTCCAAAAAGCTTTTCAGTCACTTGTCAAAAAAGATGTGTCAGTTCCTGCAATCAGCTTAATCCTTCTTATTTTAATAGCCCTTTGATGAGCGGGCCCAGATCTTAGTATTCCAGTGCTGCCTCTGGAAATAAGACTGTAGAAATCAGCACAAACTGGAAACTTTGGTCTGATCTAACTTCAGCTCTGACCTTTAATATTCACATCTATTATTTACCTTAAAAAAAAGTTTTTTCAACTTCCCTGGATAACCTGTATAAGGTCAAGGGCAGGGGCGGACTGGCCATTGTACCCACCGGGAATTTTCCCGGTGGGCCGGTGGGTCCTGGGCCGGTCCGGAGCTGGTGCGGGGCCGGTCTGCACTCCCTAAAACTTTTCACATAATCTATAGTACCTGCATCGTACGATGCAGGTACTATTGATTATCACACAGACGCAGCGCAGCACCGCTGCTTCTGCGTCTGTGTATACACCCAGCTACACAGGTCGCACCTTTATTAATCTGCACCTCCCTTCCTTCCCCACCGGATCATTGTACCTATGCCTTAGAGAAAGCTCCCCAGTGATATTCCTGCGTTCCTGTGTGTTCCTGAGTTCCCATGTTCCTGTGTGTTCCTGCTCTTGTGTTTCTGTGTTCCTGTGTACCTGTGTGTTCCTGCTCCTGAGTTCCTGTGTTCCTGCGTTCCTGTTTGTCTGTATCCCGTGTTCCTGGGTTCATGTTCCCATCTGCCTGGACCTCCCGTTGCTGACCCCAAATTGGACTTGACCTTGCATCTCTGCCGCCTGCCCTGACCCTGTCCCTGGACCTGACCATGAGACTGTCTTCTGCTAAGGTACCTCGATCTCGGCTGTCACCGCGGGGCTAGCCGCTTCTGTGGAACGTTCCACAGAATTTCACTTTTTTGAAATTCGAAATCATTACATTTTAAGGTAGATAAATTTACCATCTAAATAAATTGCTGAATAACATTTCCCATTTGTCTACTTTACATTTTCATAATTTTTGAAATGTCTGGATAATTTATTTTGATGTTGCGCAGCTTACAAATCGAATAGCGATTTTCCGTATTTTCAGAATTTACTCTTTTGCGGATAAATACTGTTTTGAATGAAATTTTACATATTTAGCATCAAAACCCCCTATATAACCAACCCACTTTCAAATCTGCACCCCTCAAGCTATCATAAACAGCTTTTAGGAAGATCGTTAACCCCTTGAGATCTTCATAGTAATTACATCAAAATGGAGGTGAAATTTAGAATGGTCAAATTGTGTTCATGTAGCCCTAAAATTTGCCAAAAGATAAGAATAGAAAACCCACCATACAATTTGTTCTGCAATTTCTCCCAAGTACAAATACCCCCCACATGTGGCCGTTAATTGTTTTATGGGTGCACAGCGAGACGCAAAAGGGAAGAAGCACCCTGCAGCTGCCAGGATTTTAGTTTTCTCGTTGCCTCCTTTTATAGGCTATAAAATTTTCACTTTTTCGTTATTGGGGCCATGTGACAGCATTTTTTTTCAGGATGAGATGCTTTTTCCAGTGTTGCCATTTTGGGGTTGGTATCCCCTATTGTTGAAAATTTAGGAACTCGTTTTTGAGGGCAGGAGTAGAAAAGCATCAATTCTGTACTGGATTTTTTACTTTTATTTTTTTCGTGTTCACCGTTTAGCCTAACAATCATGTTATCTTTATTCTATGGGTCGATACGATTATGGGGATACCAGACTTGAATATATTTTCTTACATTTTACTAAATTTGTCAAATAAAACCGTAATGTGGGGAAAAATCTATCATTTTTGCATTGCTGTCTTCCAAGTGGCATAACATTTTTACTTATTTGGCTACGGAGCTGGTTGCTTGTTTTTTTGCGGGATATGTTGTACTTTGTACCAGTATCATTCTGGAGGACATATGTTTTTCAACAGTTTTTTTTAACGGCGTTCATCGTATGGGTTCAATAATGATTTACTTTTATTCTATGGGTTGTTATGGATGCGGTGATACTATATATGTGGGGCTTTTGTTATGATTTAGAATTTTTTTTGGGTTATATGTCTCTTTATATGTTATGGGGCTTATGGGCATTTTTAGTGATGTATTAGTTATGTATTGCAGGTTATTATCAGTGTCGGCCTATGCACATGCATTGGCTGGCACTGTGCCAGTAAGATGACATCACAGACGCCATCTTACTGGCAAAGCCTCCAGGCAGTGCTGGGGACCAGATCGGACCCCAGCACTTCTATATCAGCGATCGGCGCCCCCCAAAAACGTTGGGGGGGGGGGGCGCTCATGGGAGAAAGACCCCCCCAGAGGCTAACTTCGATCGCGGGTGTTACACTGGGGTGCCGGCTATATGTTACAGCCGGCACCCCGTGTTTCCCGATGCCGGTTCGGCTCCGATCCAGAGCCGAGCCGGCATCAGCTCTGTGGCGGATATATCCACCATGGAGCACTAAGTGTTTAAATTCATTCAGCTATTTTTCCCTCTTTTAAAAAGAAATATCATCTAGTACAAATGTCTTCACTAAAGTACTGTATGTCCAAAAAGCTTTTCACTCACTTGTCAAAAAAGATGTGTCAGTTCCTGCAATCAGCTTAATCCTTCTTATTTTAATAGCCCTTTGATGAGCGGGCCCAGATCTTAGTATTCCAGTGCTGCCTCTGGAAATAAGACTGTAGGAATCAGCACAAGCTGGAAACTTTGGTCTGATCTAACTTCAGCTCTGACCTTTAATATTCACATCTATTATTTACCTTAAAAAAAGGTTTTTCAACTTCACTGGAAAACCTATGTAATGTCAAGGGAAGTTATAAAGAATAGCCATTGCTTATCACGGTGCTCCATTCCAGCGGCAACCTTCTCCAGTTCCTTATTTACACCTATTGTGTGTATCTAACCAGTGGCTTTCTGTGTAGTTAAAGGGATATTCTCATCTGGGCACTGACGTTCAATGGAATTCATCTGCCATATACATACATTTCTTCAATTGAATGTTATTAAAAAATTGTACCTGTGTAAATACAATTTCCCATAAGTTAGTCATGTTGTCCCTTAGAAACTATATTATTGTTCTTGGAAACGACCACCACTACTGGATTGATTGCACAAAGAAAAAAATTGCTTTTGCAGATGAAATGTCCAGGAGTTACTGCATATCCCACAGCTGTCCTGTGGTAATGATCACTGAACACAGGTGGTCGGGATCCGCAAAAGTGCACGTGTGGTTACAGCTACAAGTGTGTAGGGGTGGTCATATCCAAGGACAGCTATCTCATTTCCATAGGAAATTATCTTCACGCAAGTACATTTTTTTTCAATAACAGCCAGTTGAAGAAATGTATGTACGGTATATGGAAGATGGATTAAATTAAATATAAATGCCCAGATGGGAATACCCCTTTAAGTTCTGCATTGGAGAACAGAAACTGCCAATTTGCACCTAAAATTTAGACTTTTCACGTAGCAGTAACATCTTATATACCTGCTCTGCTCTCTTTCCTCTTAATTGGATACTAGAACACAAAATAAAATCAAAGAATACTACACAGAATGTGCAAATTACTGATTTAATGAGAAACCTTAGTAACATAGTTAATTAATATTTCTCAATGGGAGCCCAGTACAGACAGTATGTTAATTTCTAATTATACATTTTTGAAATCGGGGTCATTGGAAGGGGCAGATTAGGGCTG
Organism: Engystomops pustulosus; assembly: GCA_019512145.1. Taxonomy (NCBI): domain Eukaryota; kingdom Metazoa; phylum Chordata; class Amphibia; order Anura; family Leptodactylidae; genus Engystomops; species Engystomops pustulosus. The sequence goes on from CM033647.1 coordinate 39,358,431, forward strand.
TTGAATATGATAGTCCCTAGAAGTCTGGAGCTTACTTCCACCATATAGTACTAGGATCAAGCTTCTTGGGGAATGGAGGATGTGTCCCTTCTACCTGCTTCAGGACCATTGGAGGACCTTCAAAGGTTTTGAAAGGACTCTTGTGTACATGTGTATTGGAAGTACAAGGATTTCATAGTGGGTTGTTTGGGAAGCCATAAATCCCCTGAAAGGCTTTGGTACCAGGCTGCCGCCCAAACTGCCTGTGTTATAATCCACTACTGGTCAGTTACCAGTACTAGTTCCAAAACCACGTTGAAAATAGGCAATCTGTCAGTAGTCCTACTACCAATCTATCACATGAAGATATGCTATGAAGTATATGAAGATGGGTCTTATAACAAAAGTCAGCGTTATATTAGGAACATTTTATAGACATTTAAAACATTGTAAAAGGATCCTGTGGAATTACATGGTCCTATAAATACTCTCAATTCTCATAACATCAGCTTATAGTACAGCATCATAGATCAATGTGATCAGATATCGCAAAAGGAAATACTCTATACACCTACCCTGCCCAGTACACATGGTTGTGATTATTGATTATAGTGCATTTAGGTTTATGAATAATGAATGTGGCACTTACATCATAGCGGCAGCGGTTACATGCTTAGACCCACAATAGGTAACTAATATGGTGGAATGGATTCAAGCACCCTTTACATGACATTTGTAGTAAATAAGCATGTTAAAAGCAATAATGCACCGAAACTGATCCGTAATATTAGCAGTAACATGTGGTTTACTGTACAGAGTGATAAATCTTCTGGGAATGATTGAAATAATTGATTTGATGCATGTTTTATGTGTTCTTCTATTCTCCAGATACAACACCCTCCATATTGGAGAACTGTCAACATGTGAATTCCATCCCATTCTACTTATATTCCTTAAAATAGTGAAAAATACTGTTGTATAAAAGGTAATAGGTGAGACCTGCCTATACTGATAATGCTCTCCCAGGATAAGTTATTTCTAACTTAAATAAATGCCTTTTTACTTGTCACGCTTTTAGTATTTATCCCGGTTTTCAACTTTATTAATGGGATTGTCCAGTCACAACAAGGTATCCCCTTTCCACAAGAACAAGAGTCCTTGGTACTCCAAATGAACAGTGCAGCAGAGTTTCTTGAGCCTAGAAGGTAGCTAGGGTAGTAAGAAGAGAGGTAGTAGGGACTAAGAATTTGTTGTTTTTTTGTTCCTGTAATTGTTTTAAAGATGAATAAAGCTGTTTCTTTTGGATTGCTATAAGCTTCTACGTTATTGCTTTGGCACTCAGCTCCACAAAAGACGTCTGTGAGGACCAGAAGCTTCTAACATTGATGCTAAGTTACCCACAAACCCCACAAAAATTTCCATTCAGCTTTATTAAAAGCTTTAGATGCATCAAGTGAGAAAATCACCCCCCACTACGAGACCCCGACAGTTCCAAACATGAATACAACTTCCTTAAAGAGGAACCTTTCACCCCCCAAAAAATACCACCACCAAATATATTCCCCCCTAATCCTCTCCCCAATTCTGTATTCAAAGTTTGTTTGAATCAATCCAACCTCTTACCAAATAAGAGGTTGGATTCTCGTACAGGTCCCCTGGCAGTCGGCCATATTCATGAGGGGGCCGGCCCACACACCCCCTCCACGCCCCTGTCAGTCGGGAACCTTTAAGAAAAGCCGTCAGCAGCGCATATATTGCACAATCACTGGCGGCTCTCTGTGATGCTGCGCACTAACAGCGCCGGTCGCACATAACTGTGCTGACAGTGGCTGTGCCGCATTGTGCTTATGTCTCAGCACCAGACCACTGCTTGACATGGCACTGCTCCCTCCCCATCCAACTGGCCTAGAGGGAGAAGAAGTTGCAATTCTCAGCCTGTGCGCAGAAACAGTGCAGAAATCACAGTATGTACACCTGTTTTTTAGGCGTACAAGCTGCAATAAATCTCTGCCACTGTTAATTAACTGTTGATAAATTGACAAATGGTTTCATTTAAGGGCATAAGACTGTAAGTGTAGGTTGACTGAAAAAACAATTCCTCTGAAGGAATTGTAATGGAAATTTGCTTCCATTATCAAAGGCAAACAATTCCTAAAACTTTTTGTATTGTATCTTTTTATTGTTTTATTTAAAGAATCAAAGACAACCATACAGGTACAATAAAACATGGTTAATGCATATTGGATAGAGTCTTATTGCATACAATGCTAACCATACCTATAGAAAACTACCATGACACCACAGGTGTATCTTCTAACCTTGATGTCAGGGGTGGGTAAGGTGGCGAGGGTTTGGTATGGGGGGTGTACATGAGCTTTTGTCTACTGCACCGCCAGCTTAAGCCAGGTCTACTTTCTAGCTTTATTGATGGTGCAGGGCATGGTGAGGTAGGGTGAGAGGAGGGGAGAGGGGGGGAGAGAATAGGACCCACTGCGGGGTTATTTGCAAGCCCGGTCCATTTCCAATTAGGGAAGAAACTACACTTATAAACAAACCAAATGTCCCCAATGAAATGACTAACATCTTTACAAGGTCACTAGCTTAGATGTCTTAGTTGTTGCTATAGCAGAGATAACCTCCGGAAGATGGCGTAAAGATAACAGTATCATTACTTCACATAATTCAAACCAAAGTCACTATGACATAGATCCTGCTTGGGGCAAATTCAATAAACTTAATTACGCTAAATTTCACAGTAGAAATAAAGTCATGTAATGAAAGCTTTTTATGTGAGTGTGGAACACAACTTCATTAAATCTAATGGGCAGCCAGGGCTGTATTTGCCACTAAGCTCTGTGGACAAAGCAGAGGAGGGGTGTCCAGACGGGGTTTTATTGCATTGTTTTGCATTTTTTTTTGCATTAACCGTCCCGCTCCCTACTAGGTGGGCAACAGTGCTCCACAGACAGACGTAGGACTATTACAGGGAGACGACTGATAAATTACCCCCACTGAGTACAATACTAAAAAATGAAGGAGTAAAGAGCCCATGGTAAAACAGCAAAAGACCCTTCAATCTACATTCATGTGTTTACTACAGGAAAATGAAATAAAATGTATATGAAGTACAAAAACAAAGATTATTAGGACTTTCAGATCAGAGACATTGGAGGCAAATAGAATAGATTTAGGACATGTCACCATGTATCATGTCTGTGTTTAGTTATCCAAGCTGTCAGGAACAACCAACCTGCCGGGTTTCTTCAGAATCTGTGTGTAAGTACAGGCAGTCCCCGGGTTACATACAAGATAGGGTCTCTAGGTTTGGTTCTTAAGTTGAATTTGTATGTAAGTCGGAACTGTATATTTTATCATTGTAATCCCAGCCAGAACTTTTTTGGTCTCTGTGACAATTGGATTTTAAAAATGTTGGGTTGTCATAAGAATCGGGATTAGCACTAAAGCTTCATTGCAGACAGCTTTGATAACTCTTACAGCTGATCATTGCAGCCTAGGCCTAAAGTACAATAAATTACCAATATCCAGAGGTCCGTTTGTAACTAGGGGTCGTATGTAAGTCGAGTGTTCTTAAGTAGGGGACCGCCTGTATACAGTGCCTAGAAGAATTTACACTGTTGTAACGGCGAAAGGTTCTAACACCAAATATTGATTAGATTTAGGCTACATTTACACGGCCGTATGGGGGACGTATATATAGGGCATAGACGGTGATGGGCAAACGCCGTGTGCCATATATCGCTATGGAGAGGGGCGGGGGTGAGCTGGGTTTACCACCTCCTCCTCTCCCTGGAGCCAACACGTGCCCGCCGTGCTACAGTACCACGGGCACATTGTCGCGTGAATGTAGCCTTAGATTTTTCTTAATAAAGATATATATATCGATCTATTTATTATTATTATTATTATTCTTTGGCTATTTCTTACAGTAATATGAATAAACTATTACCATATTGCAGCATCTTTCCACATCTTCCATAATCTTTGCCGCAGTGTCGTATATTCTAGCAATTTGCCACCAATGTGGCATCTGTGATGTGACAAGCTAAACATGATAATAAGTATAAAACCTTTCAATGAACTAATTACATTCTGCTGTAATTTTATTGAACAATTATTTTTTGGGTGGGATACAAAAACACCAAGGCAGGAAAGGAGGATAAAATAACTAGTGATTTCCAATAAAATAAGGTCTATCCTGTAATATCCTATCTGTACAATAGGAGCCCTGGGAATTGATACAGAATGACTTCCTACTATTCACCTCAGCACTAAAAGCATATTACAACAGTCAGGTTTTTTTTCCCACAGACAGATCAAATTCTGAACCGGAATGAGAACATATTAATCTCACCCTGGGAGATTTTTTTGTGCTGGAGTTGGAAATACAATTATTATTATGTTAAGCTCTGATAGAAAATTGCTAACCTCAGGCATTATCAAAGCAAAGAGAAGACTGACATTTGCCTGCTAAAATGAAGTTGCAAAGTTCAGTGATTTCACAAATGAACTGTGTTTGTGAGTGGACTTGTCTCATAGATTATCTCACTGGGAGGCTGGGAGAAAGCTTCAGCAATGAACGATGTTTCCTGAATATAATCAAACACTATTATGATACAGAAAGATCTTAAAATGATTTGCAAATAAAGTATGTTTTCTTACCAAACAGAAAGTTTTAATGTATAGGTTTATTACAGAACTTTTCTTAGGATTTTGCCAAGAATATCAGATGACTCTCTTCACATAGACATATATACAGTATTCCAGAAAATATGGACTATATGGGGGGAGATTTGAGGTGAACTGTTCTAGTTACCCATGGCAAATAATCAGAGCTCAGCTTTAATTTCCCATAGCCTTTTATAGAAGTAATGATAAGCTCTGATTGGTTACCATGGACAACTAGAACAATTTTACTTCAGACACTTCTGATAAATCTCCCCCTATAACCTTATCTTTGGAACTAGAACTCATCTATGGCGCTAGTAGCCCCCATTCTCTTGGGGAGGAAAGGAATCCTAGACAACAATGCAAGGACCACCATATGTTCCATATTTTAATGACTGAATCCACCCATGTGATGGGGGCCTTATACAGGCGGTCCCCTACTTAAGGACACCCGACTTACAGACAACCCATAGTTACAGACAGACCCCTCTGACCTCTGGTGAAGCTTTCTGAATGCTTTACTATAGCCCCAGATTGCAACAATCAGCTGTAAGGGGTCTGTAATGAAGCTTTATTGATAATCCTTGGTCCCATTACAGCAAAAAATGTTTAAACTCCAATTGTCACTGGGGCCAAAATTTTTTTTGTCTGGATCTACAATTATAAAATATACAGTTTCAACTTACATACAAATTCAACTTAAGAACAAACCTCCGGACCCTATCTTGTACGTAACCCGGGGACTGCCTGTACTACCAACACTACCAGCTATAAAATTGCATAGCCTACATGTACAGGGGGTTCACACGTGCCCTGATCTTGAAGAACAACACAAAAAAAAGATGCTCCAGAATTGTTTTCTACACATGGGATCTGGAGGACTGTTGCCAATAAGTAGACATTGAGCCACTTAAAAGAGGAGACCACATTTGTTAAAAAGATCAAAACACAGGCTTAATTTCTCATGTGAGAAGTCAAGTCCACAGCATGTAGAAGAATAGCTCCGCTCATGTACATTACATACATCATATGCAGATGACTTCACAAACACCGTTTCCTGACTTAGTAGCTTTTCATAAGATAAGTGTAAAAGTACTACAAGTTATATACATAAACATATATGGAATTGTGTGAAATCCCTAAATATATTAAAGTCTAGCAAAAACATTGGGGCACATTTACTTAACTGGTCCTGTCACGATCCCTGATCCGGACTGTCTGACGAGGATGAAGTCCGGCGTGATTCACCAAGATCATGCGCCCGATATCCTGCATGTGTCGCTTCCCCGCTGAGGTCCGCTGGAGTTCACCTTCTTCTTCCCGGTGTATGTGAATGCATGTCTTGCGGTACAATTTGAATTTTAAATCCCGTGCTTAGTCCGAATCAGTCAGGTTGTCTGACGGCCACGCCCCCCGATTTGTGTCCCATGAAAGTCGGCATGATTGCACCAAAATCCAATCGCATGCGCAAAAAACCACTGTTAAATAGTCTGGAAACCCAACGGCAATGTGGTTCTCGGACCCTTAGTAAAACAACAAATGAAGAAATCTCACCCACATCGGTATCGGTTTTCTTCCATGCATGCATGGAAAAGGTGTACAGACCATGAACAATATTATCCAAAAATTATATCCAAAATATTATACAAAAATATTTCCAATCCCGAACTGTGATGAAAACAACTTGATCTCTTTATTTAAATCCGTGGATTACGTGGATGCATAAAAGGGTGAGAAAAGTTTTCATCCATGATGTAATTCACAGATTTAAATAAGGAAATCAAGTTGTTTTTTTATCACCATTCTGGGTTGGAAATATTTTTCTATTGTACAACCTTTAGGAGTCAGGACTTTTTTGGCCTTTGGGCATCTGATCCATTATATGTTCTTAATATTAAAGGCAATAAATAAATGGTTACAAATTCTAATTATAGCTATAATACATTTTCTTACAAAAACTACATTATTTAAGTTTTTAATTAAAACAGAATGTTGGAACTTAATATAACTTAGAGGGATATTCCCATGAAGACAAGGTTATACTCAGAATAAAAAAAAAAAAATAACACATTCTCTAATTCACTGATTTTAACAAAAATACAGCATTTCACAGATATAATTCTAACCTGTCTCTATCATTTGTGCTGTACACAATTTCATATGCCCTGGGACCCAACCCTAAATCAGAAGCCTAGGTTTGGGCAGGATGTAATGTTCTCCTGTCTGACGCTGCAATGAGCTCCTCTCTGCATCAGCTCCCACCCTTGCATTCCAAACCGAGCTCACAGACACACAGGGGGTCATTTACTAAGGGGTCGATTCGCGTTTTCCCAACGTGTTACCCGAATATTTCCGATTTGTGCCGATTTTCCCTGAATTGCCCCAAGATTTTGCCGCACGCGATCGGATTGTGGCGCATCGGTGCTGGCATGCATGCGACGAAAATCAAGGGGCGTGGCCGAGCGAAAACCTGACGGATTTGGAAAAACCAACGCATTTAAATAAAGAAAGTGTCACGGGACTCACGCTTACCTTCACTCGGTCCGGCTTGGTGTAGATCAGTGCATTCCAGGGAACTTCAGCGCAGCAGCTCCACCTGGTGGACGTCGGAGGAACTACCTTAGTGACCACAGTCATGTCTGAAACACTGTTGTTATGGCCTTGATATGTGCCGTTTCATGTACTCAGCTCCTCTGCAAAGCTACAATTCTAGACCTTTTCTGTGGTCTTATCCTGTGGCCATTTGTTGTTTTCACCATTTTCTCCATGAAATAACTCCTAAAGGCGGAATCAGACTACACTTCTAATGTTTGTAGTCTGTTACTATGACAACACGTACATAATGCATTAAATACAGTGTTGCAGCAAGCTTTAAATTGATATTTAACACCACAAAATCCTCAGACTTAAGTTCACGTTTGAGCTTGTAAGAGTCAAGTTAAACTTAGCTACACGCATAGACTCGCACTGGAGCTGCATACACAAAACGCTGGTGTTTTATACAAAAAAATAACTTTTAGATGAGTGAAAAATTATATATTTTTTTCTTCCTTTGGGGGTGCAGCATCTCTAACCTTGGCATGTTTGGCATCACGGGGTGGAAAACCAAATGAACTCTGCCCTAGTGTGACCTGATGGCAGGGGGTCCGGAGCGGCCGTGTTCTCCACCCACAGGAGACAACAAACCTTATAGGATGGATTAATAATAAAGATTAACTTATTAGAACCCAAAGTGTGAGACTCTTCTTATTCACCCCAGTATTAGAGATCATAGGGAGATGTAGGCCGAAGCCTGAGGCTGTAGTACCGGGAGAAACCCATGGACAGTGTTGTCATGGAGACATAGCACCGTTCTGAGACGGAAACCAATCACAGTGCAGAAACTAAAATGAAAGCCACGCTGTGATTGGTTGAGGCTCAGTGTGTGCATCTGAATACAATATTTGCTAACTACCTACGTTTACTTACAGGTAAATCTATGAATGGGGTGATTTGTATTTACATAAATCTCACAGTATTAGGCAGCTGTGTGGCGGTATATGACTGTGTCTCCGTGGTTACAGACTACAAACAGTCCCTCAATGTAGTCAGATGGGTCGTGGTGACTTCTCTGTGTACTTTTATGTTTCTGGACTGAAAAAACACATGAATGTGTAATCAGACAACATGGGGCTTGTTGGTAGTCTGTAACCATGGAGACGCATAGATCTGAATACACAAAACCAAACTGGGTTATTTTTTTTTGTTTTGTTTTTAAAGCTTCGGTGTCAGAGGTAAAACTGTTCTGGTCGCCCATGGTAACCAATCAGGACTCAGCTTGCATTTTATAAACCACTGTGGGAAAATGGAAGCTGAGCTCTGATTGGTTGCAATGGACAACTAGAACGGTTCTGCTGTCAGATGTTTCTGATAAATCTTCCCAAATTACTTCATTAAGTACCAGACACTCGCTCTTCTCTTCCTGGACGGATTCTGTTCCATCTGTCCATTTAGGATGATGCCACACGCGGTGTTTTGAACCGTTTTTAAGCAGTCCGTCAAAAACCGCATGCGTTTTTGACAGCACACAGCATCTCACAGCACTAGAGGGATCATAAAGTGTCTGCTTAGACAGCCCCCGTCGGGAATTTTACACTGCGTGATAGGAGCTAAAACAGAAATACAACTAAGTAAAATTGTAAAGTAAGGGGTTAAAAATTATCTTTATTGTGTAAACATCACTAGGGGATTGAAATCTGAGAATTTCCTTTCAAGGGCAAAGCCCTTTAAAGGTATCAAACTGTCTTTAGTTAAATGGTAAGAAACTTTTCAGCAAACGTTGCATTAATTCGTAGTAAAAGTTAATACAATTTATATTTTTCATTTATATTGACAGTAAATAGTGCTTCCTTCTTTACTTACCTAATCTGTTTTTTAATTTCTGCTGAAATCCATTTGCTTGCAACCAGACAGAAGCTCAGCAAGGCTCAGTGAGGTAAGAAAGGAGGAATTAGGACTGTGTAGGGGCTGCTAGGTCTCCACCTGCCAAATTTAAAGACAAAGAGAGAAGAGCTGATAGAAAATGAATATTACTAAACCTAGTAAAGTTTGCTGAAATATTAGGTACTTTTTCAGCGTTAACTTTTCAATTCAGCAGACATAAAATAACTAAAAAAGACTAAGAGATAAGTTATTTTCCAGAGACCTTTGCTTATAATTTATTCCCAGAAGAAGAAAATCTAGTAGAAATGATTTACAAGTCATATCATTATCCTTATAGGCTCAGGGGATGTAACTTCATAACATGTATCTTGAATGGAATTCCCTTTAAGTCCACGGGCATTCGTCTACTTTTAAAGAGGCATCTTATATAAACTACTGAAAGATAGAGAGATGCTATAGACAGTAACAACTGAGAAGTGCCTCAGGGCAGGCAACAACCAGGCTGAGAAGATAAGTGAAGGAGGAACAGCAGAGACAAGTCAAGGGCAGTAACACAGTGACTCATCCCAGCTTCACCTCAGACAATTGATTCGTCGACCCGCATGCCGGATCAAAGTCTGTACAGTAGCAAGAAGATGGAGAACATTAAATAAACAGCATCTACTACACATGGGGATATTCAAGAGTTATTGTGCATGGATGAAGGTCATACAGAAGAAGCAGGTTACTCCATTCCTTCCCAATCTACATCCAGATGGAAATGTGCCGTGCAAGGTTATACATGTAGAAGTTGTAAAAATAATGTACAATCAATTAATGGGGTTGACTATTTTAACATTCTCATTATACGGTGCAAGAAATATTGTCATGGGCCACAACATGGGTTAATGTAAATATGCTTCGATAAAGTTTGCTACTAAAGGTTTTACAGCTGTAATGAATAATTTAGTTAAAGCCATGTATGTTATATGGATATGTCAATGAGTTGTAATAAAACTAAAAAAAAACCTTGAATGTGATGAGATCTCCATGATGTTTGTACGCCTTTGTTTCCATGGGTTTCCAACAAATATACTACTTAGTCATCTTCCTAGTAAATTAACACTGGTGTCTGAGATTGTGGATAAAATTTGGTCTTGCTTGCTTTTAAAGAATGCAAATCTTGCTATGATACTTTTTATGTTGTACTTTGTATCAGTAATATTAAATATGTCTCTTGTAATAGAAGAAAGCCTATCACTTATATTATTTGCAGGAGTACAGTGAATATTTTTGTGATATGCTCACCACCAGGAAAGCTCCCGACATACATGTTGAGCATATCCATATACTGGCCTATACATATACCTTTTTGCCTCGATCTGACCAGTATATGTCATAAATTGTGGGAAACATGGGACGGAAAGACATAGCAAGCTGCAACTTTCCATCCTGCTCCTTCAGCTGAGCAACGTACACATATAGCACTAATTAAATTGGCGGATCCCTGTATTCACTTGCACTATAAACTGGGGGTCATTTACTAAGGGCCCGATTCACGTTTTCCCGACGTGTTACCCGAATATTTCCGATTTGCGCCGATTTTCACTGTATTGCCCCAGGATTTTGGTGCATGCGATCGGATTGTGGCGCATCGGCGCTGGCATGTACCCAACGGAAATCGGGGGCGCTGCATTTAAAAAAAAAAAAGTGTAGCGGGACTCGCGCTTTCCTTCACCAGGTATAGGCTCGTGCATTCCGGCAGACCTCGGGGAACTTCAGCGCAGCAGCAACATCTGGTAGACGGCAGAGGAACTACCTTAGTGAATCGCCGGAAGACCCGAATCCACCGCACAGAACGCGCTGCTGGATCGCGAATGGGTCGGGTAAGTAAATCTGCCCCAATGTGACCATCTGTGTTGTCACATCTGGTTAATGGGTTAAGCCAATCATGTTAGCCAGTTGAGCTCAGCTGAGGTTATTAAAGGCTATGGGGGACAGATGCAGCATACTCCCCAGCCTCTGCTGACCATATATGTCACTCAGCAGGAGAGAGGCCCCCAGTGACATCACTGGGGGAAAACACCCTGAACATCGACAGCAGACAATAGCTGGCTGCTGCCAACGTTGACTCCTCCTTCTAATTTCCTGGAGGAGGAGCATAAAAACATGTCCTACCGTATGTGCATCCAGTGGAATATATCTTAGCCCTCCATTGTCCAAGAGTTCAGAAATTAATATATTATTTTAGCAAAAGTGAAAAAGGAGATGTGAATGAAGCTTTACATAACACTTTGGTTGGGTTGCAAAAAATATGTCCTTCAAGATAAACAAAAAAAAAGATCAGTTTACTATATTTAGAGTTAAACAAATAGCTAGTAATAGAACAATAAGACAAACAATTTAACAGGAACCTGTCACCACATTTTACCAACTACAGGTAATGACGAGTTTCCATATAACTAACTGACACCTTTATTTTAGCTACACATTGTTTCCCGTATGTCCCCTTAAATCAACATTATGTTAAATAACTTGGCATCTGGGGGGACGTGTCCTGATCAGCAGGCCACTGCCATCTACATGACATGAAGTGCCCAATGATGTAACAGAGCTTAATGTTCCACACAGCAGCATGTCCTACTAGTGAGATCTGTCAATCTGGAATAAGAAGGCAGGACAATGCAAGTACAATTTAAAGGGATTGTCCGAGACTTATAAATAAACATGTATACACCTCTGCGGTCCCTCTTGGTGTCCCGCACCATGGTCTCTCTGGGCTGTGCCTCTGTTTATATTACAGGGCATGGAAGCTGCGATCAGACCAGCCGAAGTGGCAGGCCAAGCCCACTCATCCTCATGTCCCAGCACTGTATGAGGCCCTGGGATAAAGGGACGTCCGGCAGGAAGCTCGTCTGAGCGCAGCTTCTGTGCCCCTGTAAACAAACAGATTTTTTCAAGCCTCTTCCCGGCCACATAGCTGTTTATTTTAGGTCTTGGACAACCCCTTTAATGTGCAGGACTCACTTAGTGTGATGGACTTACATCAGGTGAGATGCACATAAGTTTACAAACTGATTTTTTAACACTGCTACCATGGAACCATTTAGCGATAAGGGCAAAGCTTTTACTCATGTTTTTAATGAAGTATTTATTTTAAATGGCAGGTTCTCTTTAAGCCTAGTATTGGAATAACTTTATGTAACAATGAGTGTAGTCTCACAATATTAACCTAATTTATGGGAAGTGCAGAATAAGGCCTAGGATCAGCTTAATATTTCAATATACTTCTCTATCTTCTAACAAATATGTAAATCTTGCCTTGACTGGCAGTTCTCCACGGAGTTAAAGCTCGGTGGATTACTTGTAAAAATTGTTTTACATGTGATGTTAACAGGCTGTTCCAGTTTCCACTCTGCCAAGGCTGATTGAGAAGTCAATAAAATGCACATTTTTTTGCTAATTAGATTCCTTGAGACTCTTAGCCCTAAAAAAGACTTTGTTCTCAATTTATCTTCAGAAGTATCTTCAGGAAGCTGGGAAATGATAAAGAAGTACATCAGTTAATTGGCTTAAATGTAACACAGGTAACCAGGAGGCTGCGCTTATCACCTTTAAAGTAAACTTAATTTTTCTCAAAAAAAAATAGGGAAACCTGTAAAATACTTCATTAGCTATAACCTTTCATCTTGACCACAGTTTGGTTGTTCCTGGGAGCTGTAGCTGGGGGGAAGGGTGCAACGGGGCAGAAGGTGCAGGCTTTATGTAAGTGCTTAATACGTAGGTGCCATGGATGTGACCAAGTCATCTCTCCTAGTTAGATGTTGAATTTGTATAAAAGGTACACTTTCTTATGCCACTCATAAAGGGAAGTAGAACTCTGCTCCCCAGGAAGAAGGCTTTAGACAAGTAATGGAGACCTCATTGTTTCTTTCTTGGGCTGCAATCTGAATGATAATACACATTGTAATGAATGAAACCAAATATTCACAGTACTGTGGCCAAGAGTGTATTACATGCTAGGTACTCATGATGATTGACTCAGAGGGGGCAAGTATAAGACTCATATTTTAGATGCTAGTCATGATGCCAACCTGCCTGGCGATGCATGGGCCTAGTTTCTGATGAGCCACACAAAGGTACAGTATGACAAAGCTGTCATCAGTAACAGCCAACTTTTACCACACATTTCTGGCATAAATGCTAACTTTGGGGAAAGCTGGTGGCCCCTTCAATTTCCTGCCTTCACCGCAACTTTGTTTTTGAAAGTGGCGAAGGTGGTCAAAACCCTCCGTGGTTTGCACCTTTTTTAACTCTAAAGGTATGCAAGGTATTCAAACAATGTGAAGTAGTCATTTCTACTTGGTCACATCTTTACAAAGTTATATTTTTCATTTAAAAAACCGACTAATATATCAATCTTACTCCGGTAAAGGAACAGACTTCTCTCATTCACCTCTATGGCAGCAGTTATGGCAGCATAGAACTAAACACCAGTTTCCACATCTTTGAACCTCATCGGAAAGTTGGAGATAGAGCTATTCTCTTCTCATCTGTGAATGGCTGTGCTGTGGACAACGAGTTGTTTCAGGCTTGGTGGTTGCCAGAAAGGAGAAGAGTCTGGACTTGGAATATTTATTTTAGTCCTCTTTATGAAGAATATGTTGAAGTTTTCTAGTGTTGGTGATATATTCCTCTACGGCAGCCATCTTGAGCAAGAGAACTAAACAGACACCATTACAGGTCTGGCCTGGGGTGGGGTGGGGGGGGTATGTTGCCCACTCAGAAGCTATAGAGTTCAAAGTTTTAATCCAGCTATTTTTCTCTACACGCCCCCCAATGCTGTCTGCCTGTGATATTATACATTTGAGAGATTAAGCGGGAGAGAAGATCTTTATTCTGGCCTTCTGTTTGGTCTTCTCTTATGCGAGTTATGGATGCTGCTTTGTTTATTTGATTTTTAGTCAAATATATTCGGATATATTCGGACCTCAGCCAAAAGAGGTGTTTTTCCAGGTCTGTCTTGTCTACAGCCCACAACTAGAGATCCTTTGTCATATTGCCAGGGAACTCCACCCTATTCTTCATAACGATACAAGAGTAAATGAAATATTCCCAGTGCCCCCTCTCCTATCCTTCTGGCAACCATCATACCTGAAACATCTTGTTGTCTGGAGCGCATTGAAGCCCCCATCAGAAAATGGCAGCCCACCCTGCCAGCAAAGCAGCTGCAAAACATGTTGCCACGTTCACACGGGTGCCCATGTACGTGTACAACAATCACAGCAGGAATTAAAGATTAAGAGGACATTTTCCTGCAGATCTTAACTGTGACATACCTGATTATATGTGAACGGCGCCCGCCACAGGCCTGTATGTGAGGGAAAAAGACCAGAGATCCACTATTAACAGAAGAAAAAATCTAACAGTTCCTGCCCATTTCTCCACACTATAGAAGACTTGTGGATTACAATTTTAATGGGACATTACAAAACAAAGAATGGGAGTAAAAATTAATGCAGAGATACCTTAAATACCTTGCAAAGTGTCCTTAATATCCATGCCAGCTTCATGACCCCTGACCATGATCTCTGACCAGGAGGCCACAAGCTGATAAGAGCCAGAACTCTCTGGTCACGCCTCACAAGTTTTTAGTGTGTTTATTATTATTATCATTCTGTTGTAAATAAGATGTCTGTGTATATATATCATTCTGTTGTTTTGGAGATTATTTTTATATCCATGTATGATTACTGCCTAGGGTGTATAAAATGTTTTCTGTTTCATGCATAACATCAAAAGCTCAAATCAAATAAACTCAGACCCAAAAAGGTAACACCTGATTTCTTCACTCTTCTTCTGCTCTCTATGGCTAACACGGTACATGTAAGTCTACACTACTGGGTTGATCACGACCTTTCCATTTTCTGACCTCCACTACCGACTATTGGTTGTTATCGCTGAGCGCAGGGTCAGCTCCAGGTTTCAGTAGGCCCCTGGGTGACAGAGCCTCAGTGAGACATTCCTTTGCAGTGAACTCATATGGTGGCATTAAAAATTCAGAAGCTAAAACAGTATCCTATTCCCTAAAATATTGCTTAGTTTATCATCCCATCATAGTTATTTTATACACAGCTCCCTTCAATCCCATGGATTCCTTATATACACCGTTATGGGGCCCCCCAGCAGCTCTGGCCCCCAACACTTGCCCAGGTATGCCCAGTGTCGGCGCCGACCCCGGCTGAGCCTAACCCCATAACAATGTTTAATGTGGGATCCTATAAATGCTTATTATACCTGTAACTAGAGCAATTTCTATCTGTACTATTTTCTTCTTCTGTTTTCTGTACAGAGCTGAGGGAAGGCTCAGCAATGCTGCTAAAATTACTTATATTTATCACGCTGACTTTGATCACCGGTGCATCCAGACAAACCAATTGTTTTGCTTGCAGCTGAATAAATAATTGCTGAAATGTTAGTAGTCTTATGAATATAATTATTAATGGAAATTATACTCTCAGTCAAGTTTATAATCTCATTATAGGTACATTTTCAGTTTAAATAAAATGTAAGCGCATCTGATTTACAGTCATTGCACTTTTATATCAGTCGGTGCAGGCTCATTGTGTCCTTGAAGAGTATATTTATATTGTATAATTGCCACACATGTAAGCCCAAGTTGGAAGTTTATGCAGTGATCATGATTGTTATGCAGAGCCACATGGCTTACTGACTATAGGGAACATTTACCGGGAATATTGATGAAGTCTTTTATAGTGAATTTTAATTGTTTTTATGGTTTTTGTACACTGTGCTTTATAGGAAGCATTGGTTAAGCTGCAGAGAATGTTTAGAGAACTGCCCAATTATACACACACAGAAATATAAGAAAACACACACATATACACATAAATACAGGGGGTAAGGAGGACAGACAGAGCCTCATAGCAGACTTCTGCATGGGGCCCCCTTCCCATTAAGAAAATGCATATACCGTATATACTCGAGTATAAGCCGACCCGAGTATAAGCCGAGGCCCCTAATTTTAACACAAAATACTGGGAAAGCCTATTGACTCGAGTATAAGCCGAGGGTGGGAAATGCATTGGTCACAGCCTCCCCAGTATATAGCCAGCCAGCCCCTGCCCCAGTGTATATAGCCAGCCAGCCCCTGTCCCAGTGTATATAGCCAGCCAGCCCCTGTCCCAGTGTATATAGCCTGCCAGACCCTGCCCCAGTGTATATAGCCTGCCAGACCCTGCCCCAGTGTATATAGCCTGCCAGACCCTGCCCCAGTCTATATAGCCTGCCAGACCCTGCCCCAGTGTATATAGCCTGCTGCAGCTGGCGGACAGATCGCACAGAAGATATGCAGGGGTATTTATTTTTTGACTCGAGTATAAGCCGAGTTTGGGTTTTTCAGCACATTTTTTGTGCTGAAAAACTAGGCTTATACTTGAGTATATAAGGTATATATATATATATATATACATATGTTGCCAAGGTCAAACTTAAACAAAGTAGCCTCCAATTCTAGAAAGTGGAAAGTGTGATTCGCTTTGAGACACAGATGACCATGAATTTTCCCAAAATTGTTGCAGGCTGTATACACTGTTATTTAGAAATTGTACACTTCTCTAAAGGACTGCAAACCCTTTTTTATATTGTGGTAATATGTAACACCTGCATACACATTCATACAAAACACGGCATTAAAAAGTTTATAGCTCACATACACTCACTAGAGAGAACTTATCATATTTGAATTTACCTTCTCATTGCTATCCTGAAATCTGGGGTACAGGCTGTGTATACACCATCACCGCCACCTTTGCAGAATTTTGCAGATGGTACAGACAAGTGTTCCCTTGTGTAGCCGGATGACACCACTGGTGTCTGAGGGGGAAGCTGTGCAGAATTACAGGGGTGTGCAACATCCCCCACCGGGGCCTAGCTTTTTCTTAGGGCCTGGAAGCAGCCGGGGCCCGGAATACCGGAGTGGCTGGCGGTTGCGGCCTAGGCACGCTAGTGTCACGGTGCTTGGTATGGAGACCTGCCAGGCTGTAGGACAGCCCTCCGGTCCCCATACCAAGCTATACCAGTCCAAAAAGTCAGCTGTCTTGGAGTTATCTTTGAGTTCGCCTTATCCTAAAGCCTCGCATCCAGTTCCTTACTACAACCTGTCGTCTCCATCTTAAGAACATCTCTCATATCCGATCCTTACTCAACCTGGAGTCTACAAAACTGCTTGTCCATTACCTTATCATCTCCTGCTTTTATTACCGCAACAATCTTCTCTATGGTCTCCCGGCTAAATCTCCAATTCCCCTCCAATCCATCCTAAACTCTGCTGTCGGCTAATCCATCTATCTCTTCCATTCTCCTCTGCCTCTCCTCTCTGCCAGTCTCTTCATTGGTTACCCAATGCACAGCGAATATAATTTAAAATACTAACCATGACCTACAAAGCCATCTACAACGTCTCGAATAACGAGTACCCGAGCATTTTAGTGTTCGCTCATCTCTAGCTATAACCTTTCATCTTGACCACAATTTGGTTGTTCCTGTGAGCTGTAGCTGGGAGGAAGGGTGCAACGGGGCAGAAGGTGCAGGCTTTATGTAAGTGCTTAATACGTAGGTGCCATGGATGTGACCAAGTCATCTCTCCTAGTTAGATGTTGAATTTGTATAAAAGGTACACTTTCTTATGCCACTCATAAAGGGAAGTAGAACTCTGCTCCCCAGGAAGAAGGCTTTAGACAAGCTCAGGAGAACCTGATTGCTTCTTTCTTGGGCTGCAATCTGAATGATAATACACATTGTAATGAATGAAACCGAATACAGGCGGTTCCCATACTTAAGAACATTCGACTTGTTAATGCTGATTCTTATGACAATCCAACATTTTTAAAATCCAATTGTCACAGAGACCAAAAAAGTTCTGGCTGGGATTACAATGATAAAGTATACAGTTCCGACTTAAGAACAAACCTACAGACCCTATCTTGTATGTAACCCGGGGACTGCCTGCATTCACATACTGTGGCCAAGAGTGTATTACCTGCTAGGTACTCATGATGATTGACACAGAGGGGGCAAGTATAAGACTCATATTTTAGATGCTAGTCATGATGCCAACCTGCCTGGCGATGCATGGGCCTAGTTACTGATGAGCCACACAAAGATACAGTATGACAAAGCTTTCATCAATAACAGCCAACTTTTACCACACATTTCTGGCATAAATGATAACTTTGGGGAAAGCTGGTGGCCCCTTCAATTGGCGAAGGTGGTCAAAACCCTCCGTGGTTTGCATCTTTTTTTAACTCTAAAGGTATGCAAGGTATTCAAACAATGTGAGGTAGTCATTTCTACTTGGTCACATCTTTACAAAGTTATATTTTTCATTTAAAAAACCGACTAATATATCATCTTACTCCAGTAAGGAACAGACTTACTCTCATCACCTCTTAAGTAGCAGTTATGGCCAGCATAGAACTAAACAGCCAGTTTCCAAATCTTTGAACCTCATCGGAAGTTGGAAGATAGATGCTATTCTTCTCATCTGTGAATGGCGTGTGCATGGACAATGGGGCTCACTTACTAAGGGGGCCACGAATCGCGCACTTTCGTTGGGTTGTTCCACGACGATTTTTGATGTGTGCGAAATTGCCCCGGGTTTTGGCGCACACAGATCGGATGTTTGGCGCAGCGCCGCTGGCTTTCACGCAAAGGAAATAGCGCGCGGGGCAATGGCCCGCGGCAAACCGTGGGTATTTAAAAAAAGAATTTGTGTTCACAAGCATCTAGCACTTATACCTGACTGGGAGAAGAGGTAAACTCGGCGGACCTCGGCGCAGCTGACCCCGACACCTGGTGGATATCGACGCACGGACCTATAGTGACTGCGAACTTGGTGCCGCAGACCTGAATCATACGTCAGAGAACGACGTAGCTGTATCGCGACCAGTGCCGGGAAGTAAATGTGCCCCAATGAGTTGTTCAGGCTTGGTGGTTCCAGAAAGGAGAAGAGTATGACTTGGAAATATTATTAGTCCTTTAGAAAATATGTTGATCAGTTTCCTAGCAATATGAACGAAAGAATCTCCGTTGTAGGGACAAAAAAAATAGGGAGGTATTCTGAGCCTTTTGTTTGGGATTCTTCATATATGCGAGTTAGGATCGCTTTTGCTTATTTGATTTTCAGTCACTTTTGGTCTTTATCCCAACTGGAGATATTCAGACCTCACCCATAGGAGGCGTTTTTCCAGGTCTGTCTTGTCTGCAGCCCACAACTAGAGATCCTTTGTAATATTGCCGGGAACTTCTCACCCTATTTTCATAAACGATTACAAGAAGTAAATAAAATTATTCCAGGCCCACCTTCCCTATCCTTCTGGAACCATTCACATTGAAACATCTTGTTGTCTAGAAGCATTGAAGCACCCATCAGAAAATGGCCAGCACACACCTGCAGAAAGCAGGTCCAAACATGTGTGCAACATTCACACGAGTTGACCCCCCCATGTACATGTCAAACAATCATAAGCAGGAATGAAAAGATTTAAGGGGAATTTATCCTCCAGATCTTACCTGGGGACGTACACGATTATATGTGAAACAGCGCCCCACCACAGGCCGTGTTTAGAGAAAAAGACCAGAGATCCACTATTAACAGAAGAAAAAAATCTACAGTTCTGCCCATTTCTCCACCTATAGAAGACTGTGGATTATAAATTTTAATGGGACATTACAAAACACAGAGGAAATGGAAAGAAAGGAGTATAAATCAATGAGAGGATACCTTTATATACTTATTTTCCTGCCAGCTTCATGACCCCCTATTCTCTGACCAGGAGACCCACAAGGCAGATAAGAGAGACAGAGCTTCTGTCACACTCACATGTTTGTAGTCTGGTTTATTATCATTATGTTGTAATAAGATGTCGGTTGTGTATATATTATCATTCTGTGTTGTTGGTAATATTTTTTAAGTTTCATGTATGATTACTGACCTAGGGTGTATAAAATGTTTTCTGTTTCATCATAAACATCAAAGCAAATTCAATATAAACGCAGACCCAAAAAGGGTAACCACCTGATTTCTTCCACTCTTCTTCTGCATCTCTATGGCTAACACGGGTTACAGGTAAGTCTACACTACTGGGTTTTCACGATCCTTTCCAATTTCGACCACCTACCGACTATGGTTGCTTATCGCTAGAGCCGAGGGGCAGCTCAAGTTTTCGAGTAGGCCCCTGGGTGACAGAGCCTCAGTGAGCATTCCTTTGCAGTTGGAACTAATTGGGGTTGGGCATTAAAAATTCAGAAGCTAAAACAGTATCCTATACTCTAAAAATTTTGCTCCTAGTTATCACTCCATCATGGCTATTTTATACACAGCCCCTTACTCCTATGGATTATGTTATATACAACCTATGGACCCACCAGCCAGCTCTGGCCCCAACACTTGCCCAGGTATGCCCAGAGTCGGACGCCAACCGGCTGAGCCTAACCCTTAGCAAATGTTTAATGGTGGGACTCCTATAAATGCCTATTATGCCGGCTAACTAGAGCCAATTTTCTATCTGATTACTATTTTCTCTTCTGTTTTCTGTACAGAGCTGAGGGAAGGCCTCAGCAATGCTGACCCTAAAATTACTTATAGTTTATCACGGACTTTGATCCACCGGTGCATCCAGATCAAACCAATTGTTTTGCTTGCAGCTGAATAATAATTATGCCTGAAAATGTTAGTAGTCTAGAATATAATTATAATGGGAAATTTTATACTCTCAGTTCAAAGTTTATAATCTATTTAGGTACATGTTTCAGTTTTTAAATAAAATTAAGCCGCATCGATTTACAGTCATGTGCACTTTTATATCGTCCGGTTGCAGGTCATTGTGTCCTTGAGAGTTTAAATATTTATAGTTGTATAATTGCACACTATGTGAAGCCCACAAGTTGGAAGTTTGCTGTCGTGATCATGATTGTTATGCAGAGCCACATGGACTTACTGACTATAGGGAACATTCACTCGAGACTATGATGAAGTCTTTTATAGTGAATTTTAATTGTTTGTATGTTTTGACACTGTGCTTTATAGGAAGCATTGGTTAAGCTGCAAGAGAATGTTTTAGAGAACTGCCCAATTATACACACACAGAAATATAAGAAAACACACACATATAAACATAATTACAGGGGTAAGGAGGACAGACAGAGCCTCATAGCAGGACTTCTGCATGGGGCCCCCTTCCCATTAAGAAAAGCATATATATATATAATATATTAATATATATATATATATATACGTTAAGAAAGTCCAAACAGCACACGAAAAAAGTTTAATTTGTAGTGGGTGCAGGCTCACTAGACTGGCCTCAAGTCCACCGAGGGTAGGTAAACGAAAGAGGCAGCACTCCAAATCTGTATGGTGAAAAAAATCTTTCTTTTATTCCATGCTCAAAAGTACATCATAGTGCAGCAACGTTCAGCTCCAAGGAGCTTTTTCAAGCTCCTTGGAGCTGAAACGTTGGTGCACTATGATGTGTACTTTGAGCATGGAATAAAAAGAAAAATTTTTTCACCATACGATTTGGAGTGCTGCCTGCTTTCGTTTTTACCTATATATATATATAGATATATATATATATAATAATATATATATATAGTATATGTTGCCAAGGTCAAAACTAAACAAAGTAGCCTCCAATTCTAGAAAGTGGAAAGTGTGATCGTCCTTGAGACACAGATGACCATGAAATTTTCCCAAAATTGTTGCAGGCTGTAACAGCTGTTATTTAGAAATTGTACACTTCTACTAAAGGACTGCCAAACCCTTTTTTCTTTTTTTATTGTGGTAATATGTAACACCTGATAACATTATACAAAACATGGCATTAAAAAGTTTATAGCACACATACACTCACTAGAGAGAACTTATCATATTTGAATTTACACTTCTCATTGCTATCCTGAAATCTGGCGGGTACAGGCTGTGTATACACCATCACCGCCACTCCTCTATTACATTCAACCAAATCCATTATTATAACTCCCAGCAATTGTATATTCCTCATATTTTACTAAAAACTACACAAATGAAGATACTGGTCATGATTTTCACCAATCATTGTGATCGAATCTCATTTAACCTTACAAAGGTCATTTTTCTTTCCTGTCTCACACCCGACACTGAATATTCCATTGTGTCTATTTAGCCTTGGGAACAGTTGCCGTCCTTGGTAGACTTCATTGATGCTTGTGGGAAATTGTACTCATTTTCCTGCCTGTAATGATCATGATGTAAGGGTAAGAAGATAGCGCCCATAGTGTACGTGTACTGTTCTAAGCGTGTTTAATGGTTATATGTCAAATGAGGAGTACGCAAATGGCTTAAGGAGTTGTTACAGAGTGGGATAGAGGGAAAGCAAGTAAGTGGATTTAAAACTATACAATAGATGACGGTTGTGTAAGCAAGATTGCGTCCATTTGTTGAGATTTTTATATATGAAGGGAGGCCCTTAAATGGTAAACTAAACGTTCAACACAACTTTTTAAATGAATAGCGCAGATGATATAGTAATTTTGTGATGATACTTATCAAAGAAATATGTTCTTGCGCCCTTCGTTTTCCTCGCCTTTCCTCCATTTTGTGTAAACCCCAGTATATATAGATATATACAATATAGATATATACGGTTATAGGTATATATTACATATAGATATATATAGTATAATAATTAAAAATAAAAAATTTGGCGATCACAGGTATCCTCGTTTGTTCTGTTGGTGTTTTGCATCTTTTCATATTGGCACAACGTTTTTACGCCAACTAGCCCACGTAGCAAAAAAACCAGGCTTCCCTCATCTATCTTACAAATCCAGGATATTTGTTGCCACCTAATGATATTCATCACCGCAATTTTTCATTTAGGCGCAAAAAACACTCCAGCCCAAAGGTGGCGTTAACTGAGAAGTAAGCACAGAGCCCCTGGCAGAGCAGCTCATCACAGCAGAGAGCTCAGCCAGACAACTAAAACATATAATACAGACATTAGATACTCGCAGACAGGAGCTGCAGATTCTTTTACAGTTTCACCTTCTATTTACAAAACAAAATCCTCAGCTCGGAGCGAGCAGGAGAGAGAACTTTGCAGAATTTTGCATGATGGTACAGCCAAGTGTTCCTGTGTAGACCGGATGGACACACTGTGGCTGTCTGAGGGGGAAGCTGTGCAGAATACAGGGGTGTGCAGCATCCCCCACGCGGCCTAGCTTTTCTTAGGGCCTGGAGCAGCCGGGGCCCGGGAATACGGAGTGGCGGCGGTTGCGGCCTAGGCACGCTAGTGTCACGGGTGCTTGGTATGGGGACCGGAGGGCTGTCCTACAGCCATGGCAGGTTCTCCAGCAGGTGGTGTTGGCAAGAATGATGTAGAGGGAGAGGCTGTGGTGCGATTCTCCCTGGGGCAGCCCTTAGAGTTGTAGTATGTGTCCCTGGTAGATAGATGGGGGCCCTTGGTGGTGATACAGTGTAGCAGGGACCAGACGGAGGCAATGTTGTGTATAAAAGTAACTTACAGTTCTTTACTGTAACAACACGCCAAACGATTCTGTAGAAGTGCAGTACTGGAGTGATTTGCGAGAGGAACCTAGTAGCTTTCCTGTGGTGAAGAGCTGGGCCGGAGAGATGCTCTCTCTAGACGTTTCTAGAATTCTTTTCTGCTCTGACTGACTTAACTCCTCCCCTGACTCAGGGGTTAGAGTACTCCCTTGTCAGGTGGTCTCATCCCCAATAACACTCCGGTTACAAACAGGGAACATCATTGGATGATAACATAACATTGCCTGTAACCCTTGCCTATCCAGGCAGAATCTACCGCTGCATAATTACTCTGTATGTATTGCATAGAGAAAGGGCTTATTCGCAATCCACTCTGCCAGCGCATAGGCAGGGACATTGCAGGTGCAGCAGGAAGAACAGGCAAGGAAAATTAACTTATCACAGATGGTTGTAGAGCTTGTGATAATTCTCGACTAACAAGCGCCAGAATTTAGTCGCAACTACTACACTTAGGTGCACAAAAGTGATACATGTGGCCCTAGTTAGTAACTTTATTTTTTTTCCAGTGCAATGTTTTGTTCTTCGCAAGTGACAAGGCTGCTGCTTACGGTTCCGAAGGTACTGATAGTAGTTTGACAGAGATAGGTGTGAGTATATAGTTGTATTTTGTATACTTAGTACTCTATTCTCTCAGTACTTGCATTCCTTGCCGTATGAATTCTATAAGCATTACAATATCCCGGCCATCATGGTGCACAGATAGGTTCAGCTCATTGCAGTGAGGCTGTGTTCTAAACTTACAGAATAAATTAATTCCTTCTCATAACATTCAGGAGCCCATGGAGGGATCCGCAGGGTGCTTGCACATTGAATTTCAAGCGAAGCCAAGCTTAACTTATTCCATCTTAAGTGAAAAATCTTGAAAAGCCAAATTACTGAAGCTTCTAAGCATCATGTAATATAAAGCTGTCGACTAAGCTTAGTCAGCAAAAAATGCGCTTGAATAGTTTATATGCGCCTATTTCTTGAATAGTATATCTTCATATATCAACATGGCGGAGGAAAGAACGGACCGCACATCCACCACATTCCATACAACGAAATTCTACTTCAGGCTACATTAATAACGAACTCAAGGTTCTTAGTACATATTGATAAAATTGTGATAAGGCCCACCCAACACTTCACAGTTACCTTGTTTTAGTGTGTCACCATGCTATTGTGTGCGGCATCACATGGCGTCCACCGCCGCTGCAGCACAGGGACCAGATCCGGTTGCCCCAGCACCCATACTGGCAGGCAATAGCCCCCATTTCTCCGGGCCCTGGATCCCCACCGCACCGCTGACAAGAAGCAGCGGATGCCATGCAATTACCGCACCATGGGAACAGGAAAAAAGGTTCACCATGTGTGAACATGGTGTCTGTCTGGGGCCACACATGGAAAAGTTTCACACATGATGAAACTTTTTTCCTGTTACATGGTTCAGTATTGCATGGCATCCACTGCTTCTGTCGTGCAGTGCTAGTGGGGACCCGTGCCCAGAGCCATGGGGGCTATGCCTGCCAGTTAGGGGTGTGGGGGGGCAACCGGTCTTGGTCCGCAGCCAGGCTGGTGTTTAGTCTACGTTGTCAGTGGAGGATGGGGGCTAGTAGTGTGTTTGTTAGTGGAGAGGGAGGATGATTGGGGAGTAGTTATTCTTAGTGGGGAAGGTAGTAGTTCAAAGGGAGAGATAAAAAAAATACTATAAATTTGTTGGCTTATAAAACACATACATATACCAGTCCAAAAAGTCAGCTGTCTTGGGTTATCTTTGAGTTCGCCTTATCCTAAAGCCTCGCATCCAGTTCCCTTACTACAACCTGTCGTCTCCATCTTAAGAACATCTCTCATATCCGATCCTACTCAACCTGGAGTCTACAAAACTGCTGCCATTACCTTATCATCTCCTGCTTTATTACCGCAACAAGCTTCTCTATGGTCTCCCGGCTAAATCTCCAATTCCCCTCCAATCCATCCTAAACTCTGCTGTCGGCTAATCATCATCTCTTCCATTCTCCTCTGCCTCTCCTCTCTGCCAGTCTCTCATTGGTTACCCAATGCACAGCGAATATAATTTAAAATACTAAACCCATGACCTAACAAAGCCATCTACAACCTGTCCCCATTCTTATATCTCTGAACACAAAAGCCATTTAAATATGCCAATGTAATCTCCACTCATCACAGGACCTTCGCTCACTCTATTACCATCAGTCATTCTCACAACCGCATCCAGGACTTCTCCCTGCACCCCACATACTCTGGAACTTCTACCCAAATGGTCAGATTGTCCCCCACTTTCCAAGCCTTCCTAACGTATAGACTTGGAAACCCACTTCTCAGGTTTGCTTACAACACACAATAACCGCCACTGTCTGCTCCCTCACTCAGTTCCCATCCACCCCACCATATAGATTGTGAGACCTCACAGGAAGTGTCCTCCTCCCACTTGTCTCCTCATCACTGTATTTTTTTGTTTTTGTACCCATGCTTTGTCTTATTGTAATGTATGTGAACCATTACTGATTGTACAGCACAAGGGAATTAATGGTGTCTGTATAAATGATTAATTATTAGTAATGATAATAAAAATCTACAGTAAAGAGGATGCTATAATACTTGTATTTGGATCACAGCTGCATAGACAATGTTGTGCTTTGCTCTTCACTCGTTGCCCCTGATAGAAAAATCATATTCCAAACTATCAGCGATCTGTCATGAGCGTGGTGCCAGTCACTGACCTTCCATGAAGAACAACTATCGGGGTGCAGGGTGCAAGATGCAACAGTAGAGGCATTGTCCCTCTTTATCTGTACGCCCAGTGGATGAGTAGAAATCTGTCTATGTTATGTGATGGACACTCTCCTAGCTCTTGTGATAATAACGGATTGTGCACATGCATGTCCATCAACATCACATGGAAAGATTTCTATTCACTGGAAGTAAACAAAGAAGCTTAAATAGAAGACAGCAAGCTGAGATCTAGCAAACTGTGAGGAATGGTACAGATAGAAAAAAAGGAAAAATCGAAAACTTTTCCTTTACACAAACACCATATCAAACTATTGCTGAAAGTGGACAACCCCTTTAAGCCACAGAACAGAACCCAAAGTTCAAGTGTTCCAAGTTCCAGAATAATAGACATTCAAAGTTAGAGATATCGATGGGTACTAGAGATAGATGTAACATTTACTTACCCAGTATGCATGAGTAAGAGAATATTTGTTAGTAACCCACATCTGTACATATTAATTCTCTTCTGTATGTATATTAAAATTTTGAATAAAAGCTTAAAAAAAAGGCCACAAAACCATAAAAATGTAGCACTGGGGAAGGCGGCACATGACCATAGCATACTATTAGGCAGGACACTGTAATATAATAATACAAGGAATAAAGACATGTAATAATATGCTGCGACAATAACATATTGGAGTGTATTTTTAGCATGTCCACTTATTGAAGATAGTTTAAAATGCTGACCACAAACAGAGAGTTTCAGCATTGGGCAGAACAGTGTTAACTTATATACATAACAGACTTCTAACATTCCAATGACTTGGGATATATTGTCACAAGAACCCTTATAGATGTAGTTTTTAAATGGTCAAATGTGAACATTTTTAGTATTATTGGTTCTATCCCTAATATATGTAAAACAGCTCCACCTGTGGCAAGAGTAAATAACATGTCAAACAACTTTCTTGTTGACTTGGACAATGACTAATTTGCCAAATTTGTCCCATTAGATACAATATGTTACTTATTGTTTGGGATGCAATAAAGACCACAAATTATCATTAAAATAACAGGGTTTCATAATGGCATTTGTCCATTTACCACATTTTGATGGTTGTTTTGCCAATCATGGACGGATTAAGGGACAGTATTACTGATTGGGCAGGGCGAGGGATCTAGATGATCCCCATTTCAGATTCCATCACAAAAGGAAGCACTACCAGCACAGATTATCTTTCATACTCTTTTATATTGTATCAGCAATCTATATGTGGTTTACGTCCAATCTATAACCCTTGGCTATGCAATTAAACGTATCAATTAAAAATTAATTAAAGTTAGTAGTTGTCTACAATCTTAGTTAAAGGCCAACTGGCAAACATTGTTTTTTTTTTTCTTTCCAGGGGGTTTGCTGGACCCTGGGATCACTTTGGTGTTACGATGTGTGAGATCTCGACACTGAACGCAGCATTTCACCTTTGCCTCTGAGCCACAGCAGTAGCAGGTTCTGGTTAGGAGTACTTGCAGCAGAGGATTGGTGCTGGGGGAGTAGTAGTGGGATCTCACATGCAATGACAGTTTGAGGAGACCACTGCAATTTGTAGTATATGTATGTCCAGCTACCAACCCTGGGAATATGAATTATTTATAGTCGTTTCAGAACCTCCATATCTTCCGTCATTACAATGATGCTGCACCGTTCCAGCCAGGAATAAAATAATGGAGAGACTGGACATGACAGATGTGAACGGGCCGTAATAATGTCGAGCGCTTCTATTGACTAAGAACTTACTGGGTACTCTTCCATTTGAACAGGTGAACAGAATTCACATAGTCAGAAGGTACTCAATGTTATGGTTCTGATGAAAATTGCTTCGGTATGTACGTAACACATCTCCTGTGAGAGTGACAACACTTTATGGAAGTAGCTCACTAAACAATAATTTTAAGTTGCTTTTGATAAATAACGATGAAACCCTGGAAAACTTACCAGAAGGATACCCTTTAATGACAGCATGTAATTTGGCCCTTGATTTTGTATTATATTTTGTCACTAGTTTTGGGATGATGTTTTCTAAATCACAATACTAGTTAGAATATATTTGAAGGTTATTATGGTTGTAAGTAATAAATTCTTGTGGCTGTTTGGGGGGTTTATGTTTTGGTTTTCTTGAATGTTTCGTTCATAGGCATTTCTTCTAAAAATAGATGTTTCAGACCAATTATATATATATAATTGGAACCACACTTTTCACCACATATATCTGTATGTCTACTGTGCTTTTGCGCGGTGAGAACAATCTGAAAGGTAGCAGTCACGTTAGGTCTGTAGCCAGAGTAGCGGAACCGTAGGCAGTTATTAGCTACTTCTAATATATATCATTTACATGGGAACATTGCCAACAGCGTGAGTATTTGAGTGACAATTCTCCTGCGACAGACAGGTACTCATCTCCGGTGGTAGAGAACATTTCCATATTTTAGAAAGAATTTCTGAGAGGTGGATTAAAAATTAGTCATTCGGACAACAAGTGCTGCTGAATGACTCTTGTGCTGAAACCATTTCCTTAGCAATCCAAGAAAGAGGAACCTGCTTCTGAATGGGAGGGTAACAATAGACATCTTCACAAGGAATGCTTGCATGGTACATGCGTGCTAAGTAACTCGTTCTGACTTTAGAGGAAAAAGATAGTTTTCCAAAATTTTTTCTTGAAAGTGTTATTAAAGCTATTTCCAAACTTGCGCTTTTTGGTGGGTGCTGCACTTATACTAGACCAACAGTGGACATTCTCTCCTCCTTGTCTCATGTTCTATTTCTATACCAAAAAGCTATACTAATCGTAATTCAGGTCACAAAATGAAAGGACGAATTTGGGGAAAGCAAAATTTATTACCCTCTTTGACACCCTCCACACAAGGACTCAAACGGGATCATGACGCCACACAACTCATAACAAAGGTATCCTGAGATTAGAATGGGTAACAGAGACTCAGAAGTCATTAACTGGAGGCCAATAAAACATCACACTGTCTAGGCTCTCTCTAATAAAGGAAACTCTACCATCCGGATCTACTATTAAGGTAGATCTGGTCGGCAGGTTAATACATAAATGCCATCACTAAAAAATTTTTTTAAGGGCTAATCCTTTAGTCGGGCCGCGCGTTTGGAAAAGTTTTTATTGCCTATATGCAAAGTTCTGAAAGAGGCCACTGGAGGCCTGAGAGTAGCCGAAGCTGAGCTGCACAACATGGGCTACTCACCATCCCCAGTACACTTGTCCGCGCTACTGCATAGATGTTCTATGCCAGAGCTGGCGGCTGCGTGTAACTCGGGCTCTGGTAATGGAGCTACCTGGGGTATCGCTCAAAACGCTCCGACCTCGGAGGGGGGGACGCCGCCACCGTGCTCCCTTCCATAGAGAGTATTTATCATGGACGGAGGAACTGGGATGAAGGTGTGCCCCGGCCATCTCACAAATATATACGCAAGAAGATGACATAGTAGGTCGGATCACATCCTGAAATCTGGGGTACAGGCTGTGTATACACCATCACCGCCACCTCCTCTATACATTCAACCAAATCCATTATGTATAACTCCCAGCAATTAGTATATTTCCTCATATTTTACTAAAAACTACACAAATTGAAATACCTGGTCATGATTTTCACCGTCATTGTGATCAAATCTCATTTTAACCTTACAAAGGTCATTTTTCTTTCCTGTCTCACACCCGACACATGAATATTCCATTGTCTATTTAGCCTTGGGAACAGTTGCCGTCCATGGTATACTTCATTGATGCTGGTGGGAAATTGCACTCATTTTCCTGCCTGTAATGATCATGATGTAAGGGTAAGAAGATAGCGCCCATAGTGTACGTGTACTGTTTCTAAGCTGTTTAATGTGTTATATGTCATAATTAGGAGTACTGGAAATGGTTTAAGGAGCTTTTACAGAGTGGGATAGAGGGAAAGCAAGTAATGGATTTAAACACTATACAATAGATGACGGTGTAAGCAAGATTGCGTCCATTTGTTGAGATTTTATCATATGAAGGGAGGCCTTAAATGGTAACTAAACGTTCAAACTTTTTTAAATGAATAGCGCAGATGATATTAGTAAATTTTGTGAGATACTTTATCAAAGAAATATGTTCTTGCGCCCTTCTTTTTCCTCTGCCTTTCCTCCATTTTGTGTAAACCACAGTATATATAGATATATACAATATAGATATATACGGTATAGATATATACAATATAGATATATATATGTATAATAATTAAAAATAAAAAATTTGGGATCACATGTATCACTCGTTTGTTCTGTTGGTTTTGCATCTTTTCATATTGGCACAACGTTTTTACGCCAAACTAGCCACGTAGCAAAAATAACCAGGCTTCCCTCATCTATCTTACAAATCCAGATATTTTGTTGCACCTAATGATATTCATCACTCGCAATTTTTCATTTAGGCGCAAAAACACTCCAGCCCAAAGGTGGCGTTAACTGAGAAGTAAGCACAGAGCCCCTGTGCAGAGCAGCTCATCCACAGCAGTAGAGCTCAGCCAGACACTAAAACATATAATACAGACATTAGATACTCTGCAGACAGGAGCTGCAGATTCTATTTACAGTTCATCACCTTCTATTTACAAAACAAAATCCTCAGCTCGGAGCAAGAGAGAAGAGAACTTTGCAGAATTTTGCAGATGGTACAGACAAGTGTTCCCTTGTGTAGCAGGATGACCCCACTGGTGTCTGAGGGGAAGCTGTGCAGAATTACAGGGGTGTGTGCAGCATCCCCCACCGCGGCCTAGCTTTTTTAGGGCCTGGAAGCAGCCGGGGCCCGGAAATAACGGAGTGGTGGCGGTGGTTGCGGCCCTAGGCACGCAGTGTCACGGTGCTTGGTAGGGGGGACCGGAGGGCTGTCCTACAGCCATGGCAGGTATCCAGCAGGTGGTGTTGCAAAGAAATGATGTAGAGGGAGAGGCTGTGGTGCGATTCTCCCTGGGGCAGCCCCCTTAGAGTTGTAGTATGTGTCCCTGGTAGATAGATGGGGCGCCCTTGGTGGTGATACAGGTAGCAGGGACCAGACGGAGGCAATGTTGTGTATAAAAAGTAACTTACAGTTCTTTACTGTAACAAAACGCCAAACGATTCTGTAGAATGCAGTACTGGAGTGATTTTGCGCGAGGAAACTAAGTAGCTTCTCCAGTGGTGAGAGCTGGGCCTTAGAGATCTGCTCTCTCTGACGTTTCTAGAATTCTCTTTCTGCTCTGACTGACTTAACTCCTCCCCTGACTCAGGGTTTAGTTACTCCCTTGTCAGGTGGTCTCCTCCTCCAATAACACTCCGGTTACAAACAGTGGAACATCATTGGATGATAACATAACATTGCTGTAACCCTTGCCTATCCAGGCAGAATCTACCGCTGCATAATTACCTCTGTATGTATTGCATAGAGAAAGGGCTTATTCGCAATCCCTCTGCCATGCGCATAGGCAGGGACATTGCAGGTGCAGCAGAAGAACAGCAAGAAAATTAACTTATCACAGATGGTTGTAGCTTGTGATAATTCTCGACTAACAAGGCGCAGAATTTAGTCGCAACTACTACACTTAGGTGCACAAAAGTGATACATGTGGCCCATAGTTAGTAACTTTATTTTTTTCCAGTGCAATGTTTTGTTCTTCGCAAGTGACAAGGCTGCTGCTACGGTTCCTGAAGGTACTGATAGTAGTTTGACAGAGATAGGTGTGAGTATATAGTTGTATTTTGTATACTTAGTACTCTATTCTCTCAGTACTTGCATTCCTTGCCTGTATGAATTCTATAAGCATTACAATATCCCGGCCATCATGGTGCACAGATAGGTTCAGCTCCATTGCAGTGATGCTGTGTTCTAAACTTACAGAATAAATTAATTCCTTCTCATAACATCAGGAAGCCATGGGATCCGCAGGGTCTGCATACATTTGAATTTCAAGCGAGCCAAACCTGAACTTTCTCCATCTCTTAAGTGAAAAATCTTGAAAAGCCAATTACTGAAGCTTTCTAAGCATCTTGTAATTAAAGCTGTACTCAGCTTAGTCAGCAAAAATGCGCTCTGAATAGTTATATCTTCATTATATCAACATGGCGAGAGGAAAAGAACTGGACCGCACATCCACACATCATACAACGAACTTCTACTTCTAGGCTACATTATATAACGAACTCAAGGTTCTTAGTTACATATTGATAAAATTGTATAAGCCCACCAACCACTTCACAGTTACCTTGTTTTAGTGTGTCACCATGCTATTGTGTGCGGCATCACATGGCGTCCACCGCCGCTGCAGCACAGGGACCAAGATCCGGTTGCCCCCAGCACCCATACTGGCAGGCATAGCCCCCATTTCTCCGGGCCCTGGATCCCCACCGCACCGCATGACAGAAGCAGCGGATGCCATGCAATACCGCACCATGGGAACAGGAAAAAAGGTTCACCATGTGTGAACAGGTGTCTGTCTGGGGCCACATGGAAAAGTTCACACATGATGAAACTTTTTTCCTGTTCACATGGTTCAGTATTGCATGGCATCCACTGCTTCTGTCGTGCAGTGCTAGTGGGGACCCGTGGCCCAGAGCCATGGGGGCTATGCCTGCCAGTATGGGTGCTGGGGGGCAACCGGGTCTTGGTCCCTGCCAGTGCTGTGTTTAGTCTACGTTGTCAGTGGAGGATGGGGGAGCTAGTGTGTTTGTTAGTGGAGAGGGAGGATGATTGGGGGAGTATGTATTCTTAGTGGGGAAGGTAGTCAAAGGGAGAGATAAAAAAAATACTATAAATTTGTTGCCTTATATAAACACTATACATATACCAGTCCAAAAAGTCAGCTGTCTTGGAGTTATCTTTGAGTTCGCCTTATCCTAAAGCCTCGCATCCAGTTCCTTACTACAACCTGTCGTCTCCATCTTAAGAACATCTCTCATATCCGATCTTACTCAACCTGGAGTCTACAAAACTGCTGTCCATTACCTTATCATCTCCTGCTTTATTACCGCAACAACTTCTCTATGGTCTCCCGGCTAAATCTCCAATTCCCCTCCAATCCATCCTAAACTCTGCTGTCGGCTAATCCATCATCTCTTCCATTCTCCTCTGCCTCTCCTCTCTGCCAGCTCTCATTGGTTACCCAATGCACAGCGAATATAATTTAAAATACTAACCATGACCTACAAAGCCATCTACAACCTGTCCCCTTCTTATATCTCTGAACTCAAAAGCCATTAATATGCCAAATGTAATCTCCACTCATCACAGGACCTTCAGCTTCACTCTATTACCATCAGTCCTTCTCACAACCGCATCCAGGACTTCTCCCTGCACCCCCCATACTCTGGAACTTTCTACCCAAATGTGTCAGATTGTCCCCCACTTTCCAAGCCTTCCTAACGTAGCCTGGAAACCCACCTTCTCAGGTTTGCTTACAACACACAATAACCGCACTGCTCTGCTCCCTCACCTCATGTCTCCATCCACCCCCCATATAGATTGTGAGCCTCACAGGAAGTGTCCTCCTCCCACTTGTCTCCTCATCACTGTAGTTTTTGTTTTTGTACCCGCATTTTTCTTATTGTAATGTATGTGAACCACTTACTGATTGTACAGCACAAGGGAATTAATGGTGCTCTATAAATGAATTATAGTAATGATAATAAAAATCTACAGTAAGAGGATGCTATAATACTTGTATTTGGATCACAGCTTGCATAGACAATGTTGTGCTTTGCTCTTCACTCGTTGCCCCTGATAGAAAATCATATTACCAAACTATCAGCGATCTGTCCTGAGCGGTGCCAGTCACATGACCTTCCATGAAGAACAACTATCGGGGTGCAAGATGCAACAGTAGAGCATTGTCCCTCTTCTATTCTTACGCCCAGTGGATAGAAATCTGTCTATGTTATGTGATGGAGGTCCTATTACTCTCTGTGATAATAACGGTTTGTGCACATGCATGTCCATCACATCACATGGAAAGATTTCTATTCACTGGAAGTAAACAAAGAAGCTTAATATAGAATGACAGCAAGCTGAGATCTAGCAAACTGTGAGGAATTGGTACAGATAGAAAAAAAGGAAAAATCGAAAACTTTTCCTTACACAAACCATATCAAATATTTGCTGAAAGTGGACAACCCCTTTAAGCACAGAACAGAACCAAAGTTCAAGTGTTCCAAGTTCCAGAATAATAGACATTCAAAGTTAGAGTATTCGATGGGTACTAGAGATAGATGTAACACTTACTTACCCAGTATGCATGAGTAATGAGCATATATTGTATAGTAACCCACATCTGTACATATTACTTCTCTTCTGTATGTATATTTAAAATTTTGAATAAAAGCTTAAAAAAAAGGCACAAAACCATAAAAATGTAGCACTGGGGAGGCGGCACATAGACCATAGCATACTATTAGGCAGGACACTGTAATTAATACTACAAGGAATAAAGACATTATATAATATGCTGCGACAATAACATATTGGAGTGTATTTTTTTAGCATGTCCACTTATTGAAGATAGTTTAAAATGCTGACCACAACAGAGAGTTTCAGCATTGGCAGAACAGTGTTACATCTGATACATAACAGACTTCTAACATTATCAATGACTTTGGGATATATTGTACAAGAATCCCTTATAGATGTAGTTTTTAATGGTCAAATGCTGAACATTTTTAGTTATTATTGGTCTATCCCTAATATTATGTAAACAGCTCCACCTTGTGGCAAGAGTAAATATTACATGTCAAACAACTTTTCTTGACTTGGACAATGACTAATTTGCAAATTTGTCCCATTAGATACAATATGTTACTTATTGTCTTGGGATGCAATAAAGACCACAAATTATCATTAAAATAACAGGGTTTCATAATGGCATTATGTCCATTTTACCACATTTTGATGGTGTTTTGCCAATCATGGACGGATTAAGGGACAGCCATTACTGATTGGGCAGGGATCTAGATTTTGATCCCCATTTTAGATTCCCATCACAAAGGAAGCACTACAGCACAGAATTATCTTTCATACTCTTTTATATTGGTATCGGCAATCTATATGTGGCTACCTCCAATTTTAACCCTGTATCAATTAAACGTATCAATTAAACTTAATTAAAGTTAGTAGTTGTCTAACAATCTTATTAAAGGCCAACTGTGCAACATTTTTTTTTTTTCCAGGGTTGTAGCTGGACCTGGATCACTTTGGTGTACTGATGTGTGAGATCTCTTCACTGAACGCAGCATTTCACCTTTGCTCTGAGCCACAGCAGTAGCAGGCTTCTGGTTAGATATTGCAGCAAAGGATAGGTGCTGGGGAGTAGTGTGGATCTCACAGCACTGCAGTTTGAGGAGACCACTGCAATTTGTAGCTATACTGTAGTCCAGATACAACCCTGGAATATGAATATATTTTTGATAGTCGTTTCAGACCTCCATTATCTTTCGTCATTACAATGATGCTGCACCTTCCAGCCGGAATAATAATAATGGAGAGATCTGAATGCAGATGTGAACTGGGCCTAATAATGTCTGCCGCTTTCTATGCTAAGAACTTCTGGTACTCTCCCTTTAACAGGTGAACAGAATTCACATAGTCAGAGGTACCTCAATGTTCTGGTTCTGATAAAACTTGTTCAGGTATGTACTTAAGCTACATTCTCAATGTGAGAGTGACAATCACTTTATGGAATTAGCTCACTAAACAATAATTTCTTAATTTCTTTTTGATAAAAAGAGAAACCCTGGAAAATCTACCAGAAGTAACCCTTTAATGACTAGCAATGTAATTTGCTTTAGTTTGCCTTAATTGTATAATATTTTGCCACTAGGTTTGGCATTTTTTCTAAATCACAATTACTAGTTAGAATAACTTTGAAGGTTATTATGGTTGTAAGGCTAATAAATTCTTGTGGCTTTTTTTGGGTTTATGTTTTGGTTTCTTGAATGTTTCTTTCATAGCATTTTCTAAAAATAGATGTTTCAGCACAATTATATATATATAATTGGAACCACACAGTTATTCACCACATTATATATGTATGTTCTATGTGCTTTTGCCGGAAACAATCTGAAAGGTTAGCAGTTAGTATAGTGTCTGTAGCAGAGTAGCGGACCCTAGGCAGTTATTAGCTACTTCTATATATACATTTACAGGGAACATTGCCAAAGGTTAGTATTTAGTGCATTCTCCGCGACAGACAGGTACTCATCTCCGGTTGTAGGAATCATTTCCATATTTTAGAAGAATTTCTGAGAGGTGGATTAAGAAATAGTCTTCGGACACAAGCTGCTTGCTGAATGACTCTTGTGCTGAGAACCATTTCCTTAGCATCAAGAAAGAGTGAACCTGCTTCTGAATGGGAGGTAAAATAGACATCTTACAAGGACATGCTCATGGCACATGTCTGCTAAGTAGTCGCTTCTGCTTTAGCAGAAAATAGTTTTTTCCAAAATTTTTCTTAAAGTGTTATTAAAGCTATTTCCAAACTTCGCTGCGG
This sequence comes from Engystomops pustulosus, assembly GCA_019512145.1. Lineage (NCBI taxonomy): Eukaryota > Metazoa > Chordata > Amphibia > Anura > Leptodactylidae > Engystomops > Engystomops pustulosus. Next base: position 39,395,401 of record CM033647.1, read on the forward strand.
TGGCTGCTGCACTTATTACTAGACCAACAGCTGGACATCTCCCTCCTTGTCCATCATGTTCTATTCTATACCAAAACTATACTAATTTCCGGTCACAAAATGAAAGACGAATTTGGGAATACAAATTTATTACCCTCTTTGACACCCTCCACACAGGACTCAAAGGGATTCATGACCCACTACAACATCTAACAAATGTTATCCTGAGATAGAGGGTCATCAGAGACTCAGAGTCATTAACTTGGAGGCAATAAAACATCACACTGTCTAGGTCATCTAATTAAAGGAAACCTACCATCCCGGATCTACCTATTAAGGTAGATCCGGTGGCAGGTTCATATAATAAATGCCATCATAAAATTTTTAAGGGCTAATCCTTTAGTGGCCGCTGCGTTTGGAAAAGTTTTATTGCCTAATATGCAAATTTCTGAAAGAGGCTACTGGGACGTGGAGTACATGGAGCTGATGCTACACAACGTGGCTACTCCACACCCCAGTACACTTGTCCGCGCTCTGCATAGATTCTCTATGCAGAGCTGGCGGCTGCGTGTACTCGGCTCTGTATCTGGAGCTACTGGGGTATGCTCAAAAGCTCCGACCTCGGAGTGGAGGACGCACTGCCACCGGCTCTGCCTAGAGAGTCTATGGAGAGTGCGGATGAGGGTGCGCAGCTACAAAGATATACGCAATGAAGATGACATAGTAGGAGGATCAAAAGAGGCAACTAGGGTGTGGAGTAGTCACGCTGCGTAGCCTCAGCTCCGGCTACTCCACTCCCCAGTAGCTTCTTTCACTAATTTGCATATTAGGGCAATATTACTTTTCCAAACACTGCAGCCACTAAAGTATTAACTCTAAAAAGGGCTTTGAGGGCATTTATTAGCTGAACCTACCACTGGATCTACCTTAATAGGTAGATCCGAGATGTATTTAAGGACCTGTTGTCTCCACTTTGTTATTGTCTTTTTTTTACATTTTTTTTCTCATCACTTCTCCGTTCATTATGTATAAAATCTCTATGACTGCAGAAATCTTGTTATATCATGCCTGATGAAGGGACCTAAGTTGGTAGCAACATCTTATATTTCACTGAGTCATTAAAAAGTATCACAATATCACGGAGGTTCCTTTATTTGACTACAGAAAGCTACAGAAATCTATTCTATACTAAACAGGTGTTTAGTAAATTCAGAATTGCAATGACAAGCCCGTACTACTTGAATAACACCATTAATCCTGTCATTGTGCCTCTGCATGAACAACACAAGCCGAATTTCATCTTCATGGATAACAATGTTCCAGCTCATTGAGGTCACACAGGACGGTTGCTGGAGCCTGGGGGATCTCAAATAGAGTCCCCTGCATATTAATTAAAAAAAAAGTTATTGCTACCTCACTCTCCCCCATGATCCCTGGCACTACCACATGTGGCAGTGGAGGAGAAATTGGTCATTGGATACTGATACATTTTTCTTTACAATGACACCAAGTCATTGCTACTACCGATATAGAGTCACAACTACTTAGTTCATTTTTGGACTGTTATTGAAAGCCTTGGCTTTTCCAATACTTTTGAAAGTGTGAAAACATGAACAGGCTTCATAAATGAATCATTTTTGGACCTTTTTACAATTGCGGCTGTTTGCTACCGAAGCCTGCACTGGCTGCAAATATCTGCAAAGTGATTGGTTACAGTTTTGTGCCTGAATGTCAGATTTGTGCCTAATTTGCCAATCACGGATCACTCGTCGCTAGTTCTCACCTTTGATAATCTATACTTCAATAACTCTGTGTACAATATAGTTACCAGTATATTCAGATCAGCTCAGAAGATGCCATATATACAGAGCGGAGACTCTGGAGGAGATGCATGGCTCCAGAACATTGTCTTCTGCTCAGTATAATTAAGATAACATTGGCATTGTGCAGTAAGTGATATTGATCGTGTTTGTGTTGATATTTTATGGGAAAGATTAGAAGACTTTTCCGGCATCAGTGTTGGATTTAAAACCTGCTTGGAGAGCCTTGGATCACAGAGGTACATCAGACATGCACTTCAGTTACTTATTTATAAGCGTGATAGCAGTTGCCTCGTACATAAGTGCCAGAGAGAACTGACTTGTGGACTCTGCCTGTATTTGCTTGAATAATCTACGATTAAATTCCTAAATTTTCACCTTTATTTTTCTATCTAGTAGGTTGCATCAGCTTCTTCAAAGTAAAAAGGGGCAGACAGAAGACTAATTGTCATTAAATGCTGATTTCTGGGGGATTAAAGGGAATTTTTTTTTTCTTAAAGTTAAAAGCACAAATACATTGATAAAAGTGGGTCAGTGTATTGCACAATAAATTGTGATTGACAGGGAAATCTGGCAACATGTGATCAATTTCCCTTCAGAATCAATGGAAGAAAAATTTGCTTTATGCAATTCATATTAAAACTGATGGGTTGTATATAGAATTCATGTCTGGGAAATGTTCCCCAAAGCTATTGAGGCACCAGAAGCAATAGAGGTCTGACAGTAATCAGGAGGAATCCACATTGTAGTTCTAGAAATTGCAATGTATTCGATGGAATCAGCAGTTACAACTTTAGTAATATCTATTAGAGGTAACATCCAGCAAGATAAAGATTTTAACTAATTGAGAACAGTAACAAATAGTGGTACATGGTCCAGAACCGAAGTTCTCCCCCCAGAGAAACCGGAGTTCTGAGACGGCTGATACAATTCTCAACCTTCAAAATTCTACATAGGAGTTTGGGTGACACTAGAAGTTAGAACTTCAGTATAATTTGTCAATATACTTACTGAATAGGATCTTTACACATCAAGCAACAGGGGGGTGTTTGCAGTGTCACAGTCAGGGGCGTAACTACAGCGGTAGCAGCCATGGCAGCCGCTATGGGGCCCACAGTGTCAGGGGGCCCCGTCATCCTACCTGACATACTAAAGAGTGGAGGATATGCACCATTATATACATTGTACAGAATAACATGTATATACCATATAGGTGATGTATATATGCTCTATATGTGTGTATAAATGAGTGATTGTAACTTGCATGTGTGAGTATACAACTATGTACATTTATTTAGTGAGAAGGGGGGCCCCAGGCAGAAGCCTGCTCTGGGGCCCTGCTTCTCCTAGTTACGCCACTGGTCACAGTACCCTCTATCCACATCCAGGAATCTGCAAAGTGGGTATCTCCTCTGTTCTGTTACTCTCTGGTATCCTCTCCTCTGTGGGCAACCTACATTGGGGGTCATTTAACTTATCTCTGAATGTTTTGGCTGTTTTTGCCTGTCATTTTTCCCTCTGCTTCTTTGGTAATTTATTAATCTAATTTTTTACTTGTGTTAAATGCTTTTTTTTTCAAATCTCTTTTTGAGACATTTGTTACAAATGCGGCAAAAAAGTTTTTCTTAAGTATTGTTTCGTCTGAAGTTTTTTGCACCAAAAAAATGACGTAAATATTAAACAATTTGACATGTATGGCTGCGACATTTAGCACATCTGGAATAGAAGATAAATGCGTCTTACTGTAGAAAAACAAATGTCCGGCGGACATTTCAAAATGTCCCCAAAAAGGCACAAACTGTCTAAAAAAAGAAAGAAAAAACAGGAAGAAAAATGAAAATAAGACTTTAAAGATTAAGATAAGACTACAAAATATTTATCATCTTGACACTGTGATAAATCTGGTGCTGCTTGTCTTACTAGCTTGTAGTAAACTTGGTTCTGGTCCTGTGTCTATGAGGTAATCCTAATTAAAAAATGACAAAATTTAGCTCTTAAATCCCTACTGGTATTTCTATAATGACTTAGAAATTACTGGATTAAAAACTATAATTTGTGTTAAACTTAAAATCTGAATTTATTTAGTCAGATGACATCTTAAGGCCCATTCCACACTTGCGAGTGTAATGAGCTGCAAACCGGGAGTGAACTAACATGAGTTCAGCTCTGGTTCGGGCCGTGCGGTCCGGACAGCATGCGTTGCAAGTGTGAAGTGAGTTCATCGCATCACACTTGCTAGTGTAGAAGGGGCCTCATTTCAGACCACCCGCTGACTTTAGACGTCAGCAGGTGCAGGTCCGGAGTCTATAGTGACGTCTTTAGATGTTGCTGCCGTTTACTTCTGCTCCTGGCGACCCTAGGGAGAAGGAAGGAACTGTTTATTTTCTCAGTTCCTCACAGCATCGTGCTAAAGTAGATGTGACCACCGAGGCTAAAGGGGTTAATCAGAGTTGCTGGGCATGATCAGACCCAGCACAGCTCTGATGAACATCAGCCCTCACAGGGGATCATTTCGCCCTGTAACTTATACATGCCCCAGTTACAGGGGAAGACTTGTAAAAGAAAAAATAAAATTTAAATAAAAAAAAAAAGTCTTTATTGACCTCATGGGGTACAAATTTAAAGTGAAAAACAATTCCATAGTGCTCCCGTTTGCCCAAGACAATAGATATTATATATAAAAATGACTGAAAGAAAATAGGTAATTCATTCAATGTTCATTTTGAGTTCATTTGAAAATTAAAAAGAAAATGTACAGGAGGTCCCCGGGTTACATACAAGATAGGTTATTTAGGTTTCTTCTTAAGTTGAATTTGTATGTGTAAAAGATCGATATCTAGGGCTCAAACTACCGTTCAGTTGTAAGGTGACTTTCGATTTAACCCTTTTAGCCAAAAAAATGGCTGCCGATACCGGGATGAGAGCAGAAACCAAGACACACCAGTCTCTTAAAAAATGTAGACTTACAATCTTTATTAGCCGCAGCCGCATATACAAAACACAGAAAATCATCTGCATAGGGGCGTGAAAAGGTGATAGAATACTGTAGCTGAAAATACCAGAATATTCCCTTTAAGACAGTCTTCCAGAATCTAAATAGAATATTATAATATAATTTAATAATTGTCCTTGTGTTAGCTTTGTATAAGTCGCAACATGGCCTTCAAGCAGTGAAGCTGTGGAGAGGATCGAGGACACAGCCATTTCTAAACAGTTCACACAAAATTAAGTTTGAATCATAACATGGCTGGACAGTGGTCAGCATGACCCCCGGGCTAAATCAAGATGCCGCCCGCTTGGTCCAAAATGGCATCTGTAGAGAAATATAGCTCTCACATATGTAAGTTGGAACGGTATATTTTATAATTATAACTAAAGACAACATTTTTTTTTGTCCCAGTGGCAATCAGATTTTCTAAATTTTTTGCTTTAATGGGAACAAGAATTATCAATAAAACTACATTACAGATGCCTTATAGCTAATCATTGCAACCTGGGAATAAAGTAACATCCAGAGAGCTTCACCAGAGGCCACAGCAGGCAGAGGGGTCTGTCTGTAACTAGGGGTCATCTGTAAGTTGGGTATCCTTAAGTAGGGGACCACCTGTATACTATACATTACAAAAACTGCCTTTTTTACATTTCTAAGCATAAATTAAAAAAAATAAAAAATCTTTAAACTTTATTCTGTTTTGACTAGCCCTATATATCCAAAAAAATGCTGCACAAAAGGAGGTGCACAAAAAAAAAAGTTACCGTATGTACTCGAGTATAAGCCCACCCGAGTATAAGCCGAGGTACCTAATTTTAACACAAAAAACTGGAAAAAACTATTGACTCTAGTATTAGCCGAGGGTAGGAAATGTATTGATCCCAGCCTCCCCAGATACAGCCAGCCAGTGCATGTCCCCCAGTATACAGCCCCTGCCCCCCCAGAATACAGCCTACAGCCCCTGTCCCTAGTATACAGCCAGCAGCCCCCTGTCCCTAGTATACAGCCCCTCACCCAGCCTATAAGAAAAAAAAAAGTGTGATCACCTTCCAAGGTTCTCTTCTGTCCATTGATGTTCTGGCTCCGGCTCCCTCTCTCCAAGCACTTATGTCGCTCGAGCCGTGAAGTCAGAGTACAAAATACATTACATTTCTGAATGATAGAACACAAACAGTCCAAAAACATAGAAAATATATAGACTCTAATCGGGCCGTAGCAGATGCAGTATTGATTGACCGGCTGTGATGTGCAGTCCTCCGCTAAAATTTGAACCACATAAACCGAGGGATGGTTTCCCGATTAGAGTCTATATATTTTCTATGTTTTTGGACTGTTTGTGTTCTATCATTCAGAAATGTAATACATAGTGGGTATTTTGTTTACTGATTTTATATATTGTATTGTATTTTACTATAATGTTTCTAGGGCTTAGTTGCTGATTCCGGATGTACGTTTTTTACGTCACCCAGTTACCGGCATATTAGACACACACCCTATTCCGTTCAGTATGCCATGACTAAGGGTGTAGTACACACCTGAAACGCGTAGGCTCCGTCCTTACCACATGATGTGTCTCTGGTGATGCGATAATGGATGTTTGCAACTAATTTTTACCCATTTTGACTTTTTGGATTAATAAAAAACTACAAGTTTTAGAGAAGATCTCTGTGCCGGAGTGATCAAATTTTCTTCCTGTTCACGCCCACATCAAGGTCCGGACGTACTCCAGAGCACGAGTAAGGATGCAGGTGAGCGGCTAACTTTCTACCTTATTTGTTTGCACATTTACATACCCAGTCCTATCGCGATCCCCTCTGTGCGTTGTCCGACGATCATGGACTCCAGCACGATTCACTAAGATTATGAGCCCGATTTCCTGCACATGTCACTTCCCCACTCAGTTCTGCCGGAGTTCACCGTCTTCTTCCTGGTGTATGTAAGTGCATTGTCTTGCGACACAATTTAAATGTTAAATCCTGCGCTCAGTCCGGCACGCTCCCGATTTCTGTCGCATGAAAGCCAGTGCCGATGCTCCAAAATCCAATTACGTGCGTCACAATCCCCTTCTTAATCCCTGTCCCAGCGGTGCGATCCCCGAAAACGTCGGAAACTCCCCCTGAAATGTGGCCGCGGGATCCTTAGTAAATAAGCCCCATTTTGTTTAACTATATCTCACCTCACGGTTCCCTCAAGATTTTATTACATAGAGAGATGAGTTCTCATGCTGCAATACTGATCTTGTAGCATTCATGTGTATTTAGGATGGTAAACAAACAAATTTCCCTGTGATCTTCCTTTCTTAAATATAGTTTGCAAGGCTTCCAAGATAAAAGAAATATTATGCAAGACACATTTATTATTGTTGCTTTGAACTGAAGAAACTTGTTAGTTTACTTTATTCCTTCCTAAAAACATCTAAGGATGTACGAAGCGTAGAAGATGCAGAGATGTAAGCAGGTAGAGACTTGGAATCTTTATATTAAACTCCAGTAGCAGACTTCAATTACCATATATACTCGAGTATAAGCCTACTTTTTCAGCACAAAAAAAAAAATATCAAAACTCACCTTTCTGAGTGGCTATATACTGGGGCAGGGGGCTGGCTATATACTGGGGGATATGGATTGGCAGGCTATATACTGGGGGGCAGGTGCTGGCTATATACTATGGGGCAGGGTCCGGCAGGCTATATACTGGGGAGGCTGTGACCAATGCATTTCCCACCCTCGGCTTATACTTGAGTCAATAGGTTTTCCCAGGTTTTTGTGGTAAAATTAGGGGCCTCAGCTTATACATGGGTCGGCTTATACTCGAGTATATATCTTCTTTATATATAAATTGACCTAATAAACCACTACCAGTATGTTGTCTTATTTACACAACATTCCTTATTATGTTTCTTTCATGACATAGTGTGGTGGCCGTATTCATAAAAATCAGTTTTGAAGTGATATGTACATTGGTTGTATACAGTCAAGGAGGCGGAGAGTTTAATAATGAAATCAAGATCTCTCTCCCTCAGAACGCCCCATTCACTGTAATTGATGGTCCTGCATCCAGAGACATCACTAACCAAATCTCCTGAAATCCAGTGCATGACCTCAGTCACAGAGGAGGCATTCACAGCTCCCCATCCTGACTTCAGTGTTACACTCTCCGCCTCCTTGACTTTATACAACCAATTTACATTTCACTTCAAAGTTGATTTTCTGGAAGATGCCACCACACTGGAACATGAAAGAAACAAAAACTAGAAGGTGTTATGCTGCTTGACAATATACTGGCAGCGGTTTATTAAGCCAATTGCTGATGACAGGTTCCCTTTAAGAGATCAATTTAATGTCAGCTCATTGAGCAGGAATTGACACCTTAACCAGTTCACCAAAGTATAAGTATGGCAATATGGCATAAATCAACCTTAACACGCAGAATTTTTGAAGCTTAAGACGCAGCCCCATTTTTGTATTCTGACTTGTGTCGCTTTAGATGGTTATAACTTTTGAACACTGTTACTTATCAAAGCGATTATAAAAAATTTTTTACCCCACATGTTGTATTTCAGATTAGTGGTAAAATTTGGTTGCTAAGTTTTGCATTTAATTATAAAAAAAAAATAAAAAAGTGATGGAATTTTTTGAAAAATGTGCCTTTTTCAAAATTCTAAATCATTGTGTTTTCAGGCAGATAGATTTACCACCTAAATAAGTTGCTGAATAACATTTCCCATATGTCTACTTTACATTTTCATAATTTTTGAAATGTCTGGATAATTTATTTTGATGTCACGCGGCTTACAAATCAAATAGCGATTTTCCGTATTTTCAGAATGGACTATTTTGGGGATAATTACTGTTTTCAATAAAATTCTAAATGTATAATATTAAAAAACCCATATATATCAATCCATGTTCAAATCTGCACCCCTCAAACTATCCGAAACAGCTTTTAGAAATATTGTTAACCCCTTGAAATCTTCATAGTAATTAAATAAAAATGGAGGTGAAATTTAGAATGGTCAAATTTTGTCGGTTATACGTTCAGTTAACCCAAAAATTTACACATTTCCAACAGATAAAAAGAGAAAACCCACCATACAATTTGTTATCCAATTTCTCCCGTGTACAGAGACCCTGCACATGTGGCCATTACTTGTTTTATGGGCGCACCACGAGGCGCAGGAGGGAAGGAGCCCTGCATCTGCCAGGATTTTAGTTTCCTCATTGGCCCCTTTTGCAGGCTATAAAATGTTAGCTTTTCCATTATTGGGGCCATGTGATGGCACAATCTTTGCGGGATAAGATGCCCTATTGTTGAAAATGTATACATTTTCTTTGGAGGGCAGGAATAGAAAAGCATCAGTTCTGGAATTTTTACTCTTTTTTTTTTGGTTCACCCTATAGCCTAATAATCATGTTATCTCTGTTCCATGGGTCAATATGATTAAGGGAATACCATACTTAGATATTTTTTCTTACGTTTTACTAAATTTGTCAAATAAAACCCTAATGTGGGGAAAGAATCTAACACTTTTGCATCACCGTCTTTCAAGTGGCATAACATTGTTACTTTTTTGGCTACAGAGCTAGTTGATGGCTTGTTTTTTGTGGGACATACTTTGCAACAGAATCAATCATCTATCTATACATCTATATACTCTGTCATATTCATCTTCTATCATCAATCTACCTATCATCTGTCTATCTCTTATAACACTTTCCTACAGTCCCATATTACACATTGCTTTACCATACTACTGTGTGTAACTACAAAGTGTTATTATTGTGCAGGGATTAAGGAGCCTCTTACTGATTGTGACTGTCCATAAAATAGATTTATTTTTGGGCCCCACTTTTAGTTTTGCCCAGGGTCTCAATTTGTCCAAAACTGGCCCTGTATGTATACAATGTTTTAAATACCTGGACAACCACCCATTCAAATCCTTCTTCAGACTGCTATATTAAACTCAGACTGCAGGCCGGACTTTTCTATAATACGTTGAGTCGCTGTATTAAATGTGTTGCAAACTCGCCCCTTTCGAGGCACATTTTTTCTGTCTTTTCGGTGCAGTGTGGCCGTGACACAAAGCTGGTGCAAAAACACTTCTTATGGTAAATACATGTTTAAGATCCAAAGACATTCTTTTCAGTGAAAAGTCTGACAGAAAACTGGTGGAGCCAGAATAATAGATGTGGGCACTGTGTTTCATTTTGTGCACACTTACTGTGCATCCACCACACAATACAGGGCGCGGGCTGCAATGTCATTATTGTAATGATACTGGTTGTCACTAACTTATAAATGGTCACTGGCAGCAGAGGGTGGCTTTTTCACTTACTGGAAGTTTTTAGCTAATGTTCTCCCCTTCTTCCTCTAGAGGGCAGCAAAGATTAGATTTCAATTTAAAATGGCAAAGCTTTTTACAATTAATAAAGAAATAGGGGAATATCCCCAATGTGGTCATCTGTTTGTATTTGTGATGTATGTTATGTTCCCCTATTTGATATACCTTTAATTAAGCAGCTCCGATTTAAAAAAAAGTCAACATCCACAGAAGATCTGTGCTCAGTTCTCCTGGGTTTGTTCAATGTGTACCAAGGAACCCCTGACTGTTACACAACATCGCCTACTATCATAAAATGATTGGTTCTTTATCTTACTTTATGCTGATAAATATTTTTCCCAAAGATAAAACACAGGTGAAAACAGCAAAATATGAATAGGGAAATAGGGTTTGGAACACAAGGAAATGTTTGCTGCCAAACAAGTAAAGATCCAGTGCTACGGGCCATGCTGTCAGATAACTGGCATCAAGCTCCAATGTTATGTTCTTCATTTGGCAGTAACTTAAAGCAGATGAAATAATTACCACCTATCTACATCCATGGGTACATTCCAATTTTTATTACGGTGCCTAAACGCAAGCTGCCAGGTAACTGACTGATGTCATTACATTAAGATTAACGCATAAAACTGGCAATAGAGGAATGAAGAATGAATTAGAAATGAGGCTATGTTCACATGCACAGAACAGCCAGCATAATGGAAGAACTGAGTGTGTACAATGAAAGGATAGTGGCCGAGTGCACCAACCATGTCCTGCTCGTGTGATGTGCTAAATGTGATGACCACAAAGTGCACACACAAACATTTCTTGGACTGCACCTAGGGCTGTGAGCATCACAGGAATTAGCATGTACTAGGTTAGTATCAGATAAAAATATCTTTGATATGGAACTGTAGCTAAGGAAAATGTCACAGGTATTTCTACCATCAGAGTTCTTCCTTATAAAACAGTGGCTTTTTTCCTCTAGGCTCCCCAAGTCTGGATTTGGTCTTTTATTCCTTTAATGGGCTTCTCTTTGCAAAACTCTTTAAAAGGGGGGGAAATTAGCAAGAGGTGCTTTGGGGGGCCTAACTAAGCACTTCTTACAGGCCCCTCCCTGCTTGATCCACTAAGCCATTTGCTTTCAGTGTTACATTCACAAGCTTGCAGCCGTACATACGTCCCCCATAGACGGCACTGCTCCGTACACAGGAAAAAGATAGGACATGTCCTATCTTTCCCCATATGTATGGCCCGTGCGCCATGCATTTCTTTGGAGAGGGGAGGGGTCACCTAGCCTAGCTACGGCCCGGCGGGCATATATTCTTGTGAATCCAGCCTAAATATGCAGGTATGAGACTTTAAACAAGAGGAGCAGTGAAGTCGGAGGGAGGCTATGAGTGAAAGAGAGGTTCTGACTGTACGCAGCACTTCTTACATGTACCCCTCCCCTACTGACAGCCTCCCACATGCCGTGCCATGCATATTGTAAGAGTGGACGGCTGTGCAGTGAATCCCCTCCAGAGCTCCTGCACAGACGCAAAACTTTGAACTAGAGGAGACATTAGATCAAGCAGGGAGGAGTCCTGTGCTCGGTGATGCCCTGTGAAGCAATTCTCACTAATTTGCATATTTTTAAAAGTTCCCTTTTTTGCATAATGGAGCCCATTAGAAGGATTAGAAGACCAAATTCAGACTTGGGGAGCCCAGAAGATAAAGCCTGTGATGTTGCCTTATAAGAAAGAACTTTAATCTAACTAAATTCTTTATTATCATTTTTAACCCAAATTAGCTTCTCCATTTGCTTTGGAAATCAGGGATTGTGTTTTCCAAACCTTCCAAGGTTCCCTCCATTTTGCAGGGAGCCAGTGCAGAGAGCATACGATTGGTGTTATATGAGCATGCGGGGGTTGTTTTGAAATGTTATTAACCTAGTTGCAGTATTTTGGACTAACTCAAGGGGGAAGATTTATCAGAAGTGTCTGAGAGCAAATCTGTTTTAGTTGCCCATGCAACCAATCAGAGCTCAGCTTTCATTTTCCCACAGTCATTTAAAAAAATTGCACTTTAAATTTTTATGGGCAGCATGCTGTTTGTGGATTTTTTTCAGAAAAGTGCCCCTTCATTGCACTGGTTATGTCTGGCATTGCAGCTCAGACTCATTCAATATGAAATACAATTTATTTATCTCCGGACAGTGAATGTTGTGTTAGGCCACTTAGTCAACTACTACTCTTTATGTGGTGTCGACTTTATAATATAGAAAGTTTAAAAAAGCAAAAAAAAGAATCTTTTTGTAATAGCAGTTATCCACTACTTATATCATTCTTTAGTTCCCTTTGTATTTTTTGTACAAAAGTTTTGCTGGGGAATTTTTTTTTTCTCAAGTTCACTTTGGCAGACAACTGTTCCGCCTCACACAGAGTTACTTGTTACTGCAGATTATTACATCTATAAGTATTTAAAACATTTCAGAAACAAATCAAGACAAGTAAGTTGATGGTGAAGAAGAGCGTTTTTGTTTCCAACAGTAGACAATTCCAAAAAAAATTGGTGCGTGAGAAAATTCAGGATAATCCACCCACACATAAGTACAGTGCATGTGTCAACTAATCATGAAGTAGCGTGTATGCAATGAAGATTTTATAGTTTGCTTCCTATGCAATAAATTTAGTATAAAACACAATCTCCACCTAAAGTACATTTTTGCTATGTATCAAATATATTTTTTATGGTTTTCCTCTGCTTATTTTGGGGCAATAGCTAGCCATGTGTTTTCATGCCAGAGGAAAAGTTTTGCCAAAATGTAACACCCCCCCCCCCCCTGACATGACTTAGCCGATCCTTCATTTGCAATACGTTTGCCAATTCAACCCATATTAAAGGAAATCCACCATCAAAATCAAGCATGGTGATCCAGGTACCTTCAGGCTCATTAGTATAATTGTAAAAGTTGATTTTAGACAGAAGAGCACCATGGATAACATTCCAGCCCTTTTCTGTGTCCCCTGATTGATCTTTGTGCTCTATGCTTGAGAGAGAGCTGTATTCCTTGCCTTGTGCGTTCAGAGTGATTTCCCGTTGTGACCTTGATTTCGTTCCAGACTCCGATCCCGTGGCACCACGCTGCACCAAGTTCAACCCACTTTGCGGGCTCTGGTGAAAACCAGGTACCACTTAAACTTCACTCCCAGGTGTCGGCTTACGTCATCGTCTGCGGTGGTCCAGTGGGTCCACTATCAATGGTGCCTGAAATATAAAAGATTACCACAGTCACGGTGCCTGGATCTGTGAGTAAGTGCCCCTTGTTTGACATGATTGATTCTTGATGCATAATTATAGTATACCAATGGCTGGAAAGAGAAACATTTTCAGGACTGAATATAGCGGCTGCCTACTTGTTAATGTCAGTTTCTGAGACTAAAAGGAATGGTGAACATTCAAGACATGTTCACATGGTGCAGTACTGCATGGGGCCCTCTGTTTCTGTGGTACAGTATTTATGGGGTCCCAGAGCCCAGGGGACTTTAGTCTGCCAGTATGGGCACTGGGGGGGGGGGTTGCTAGGTCTTGGTCACTGCTGTTGCAGTGAAGGTGGACGCCATGTGATGCTGCACCCGTTAATGTAGGGACCCACTAAAACAAGGTCACTATGAAGTGGGTAATGGCTTTTGAAATGTAAGCAAATTGTAAATAAGAATGTCAAGTTTTTTTTCTGTAGCCTAGCATTAATAGATCATTGTATAGTACAGCGGGGGCTACACTGTAACTGAGTACGTAGAAAGAATTTATAGCAGAAGTGACCCTGCACAAGGCTATGCATGTGAATTTAATACATGTGGCTGTATGCAGGGGCTTTGCTAGAGCTCATTGCTGTGCCCTGTATGCAGCAAGACAGTTATTTAGACTTATAATATGCTGCATTGGCACCTCTTAAGGGATCCTGCATTCTTTACAGCACACTGGAAGCCCCACCCACACAGCAGCTTCCTGCACAGTGTGTGTGTGGCAGGCTACATTTAGAGCTCCCTCCACTCCGTCACAGATGGTTCAGTAGTCGGAGGAATGGAAGAGAGCAAGCAGGCATGGAAAGCAAAGCCAACGCCTGACTTTGCCCCAAAGTTTGGATCTTTAATATGTCCCCAGCTGCTTTGCAGTCTTCTATGAGAGGAGTGGCTGCAGAAAGGAGGGTATAAGTGGTGGTACGGAAAGGGATGTAATAAGTGAGGGGCTAGAAATGGGGGGCATTATAAGTGAGAAGGGACCACAGGACAGGTTGCATTATTAGGCCACACAAAGAGCTATAATATATACAAAGGACAGTTTGGGGAGTAGCAGTTTTAAAGCTAATAGACTTATAAGGTGTTTCCTTTCATTTTCTTTTTTACCTACCAGTCATGTCACATTACAAATATTAGTGAGAAGACACGGTATCACCTTACAAGGATATCATTTTTATTCATGCTCAACTTAAATTGTAAAATCCCATGAGAATCTGAACCTACAGTTACAAATTTGGTTACATCAATGATTATAAAAGTCCCTCAGGGACATATGTGACAGCACAAACATCAAGATCATAGGGAGTCGAGGCTTCTTCTAGCGTTATACCTATTAAATTGTTTTAACTGTGTAACTGACTACAGATGTGCAAACAAAATACAATTTAGATTTGTGAACGTTTGCCACTTCAAATAATGTCTCCCTACTACCATATGGGATGTGAGCTATGATACATGTGTAACAACCACTAAGCAAACTATCAATAAAGTTCACAAGACCTTTCTCCCAGAATATCTTCTATCACCTTTACATAATGGGTGTTTGTACCATTCTGAGTGACCCTGAATATATATATGGAAAACAAAAGAAAGAAAGAGTAAGTAATGAAGTTAAGGTGCAATCCTAGATGCTTCATCCCAGAAGAAGTTCTATGATGCAAAGCATAAAACAGGCAGCACTCCCATGTAGGTGAAAAACTTAGACACACTTTTATTTCCCCTCAAAACCCTAAGGGTACATTCACACACATTATGCCCGCTGTGCAGGCATACCGCCTTGTGCTGGAGGTGAGGAGGTGACCCCTCCTCCCTTCATAGTAAAAAGCGGCACGGACCAGAATGTTACCCCTCACGCCAGTATAATACCTTTTGTTAATCCTCCCAATATCACTTGGAATTATCTGCCACTGAGGCACTGTACCTTAATTACAGCCATTTTATTATTATATACAAATCAGTAGACATGAGTCAACTTCTGAAGAGAAGAGTCAAGTTTTTCCCAACTGCCAGTAACCCAAAACCTTCTTTTTTAAAATGACAGCTCAGGAAGTGCAGACAGGAAGTCCTCCCTCTGTCCTTACCAGAATGCTCTCCCTCTCACTGCATGGTGTATTTAGAAGTGATGACTGTGTAGGAAATTGCCGGGGCCAAGTTGTGGTGGGTTCAGCCATATGCTAATAATAATAATAATAATTCTGTATTTATATAGCACACACAGATTACGAAGAGATGCACAGAGCTTGCCAAATCGGTCCCTGATCCCAGGGAGAAGGGAGGGGGGTTGATGACAGGTTCCCTTTAATTTTAAGTAGAAATATGTGTGAGGAGATACCTAGCCAATCAGTTGGATCCCAAAAACATCAGTACAGACATTACTTAAAACAGATTGCCCAATGTCCTATGTCTTTATTGTGACGGGAAGTGCATTCCCCTATTGGTAGATATTGAAATTGCATAGTAGCCTCTAATATTTTAACCCAACACAACGATCTTTGTTAAATAGTGGGTAATCATTTTTCCATACAATCTGCGGATCAGTTTAATTTATAACTGGACCTGTTAGACTTCTTTAGAGCAATAAGATTGAAACCAGAAGGGGTATCCCCTAATTAAAGGGGTATTCTCGTCTCGGCATTCACATTCAGTTTCATTAATCTTCCATATATAAACATTTCTTCAATTGGATGTTATTAAAAAAAATGTTTCTGTATGAAGATAATTTCCCATAAACATAGCCATGTTGTCCCTTAGAAACGAGATAGCTTCCTCGGTTACGACCACGTCACATTTAGGCAGCAGTGGCCACACATGTAATATTGAGCCCTGCCTGACCACCTGGCTTCAGCGATCATCACTACAGGACGGCTGTGGGACATGTAGTAATTCTCAGATATTTCATATACAAAAACTTTTTGTTTATTTGTGCAATCCCTCCAGCAGAGGTGGCTGTATCCGAGGAAGCTATCTCATTTCTAAGGGACCATATCACTACATTTATGGAAAATTATCTTCACACAGGAACATTTTTTTTAATAACATCTAATTAAAGAAATGTTTATTAATGGCAGATTAATCAAAGTGAATGTGAATGCCCAGACGAGAATACCCCTTTAAGGTTCTACACCATTGCAGCTCAGGGATTTTGGACTGTATGATAAAAGTAACTTTATTCCAGGTGGTTCAAACAGAAAAAACCCAATTCAGAGAAAACAGAAGTGATGAGACATTTATACACCATTATGTGACAAGGGAGAAATGGCAAGCTCTACAGCAGGTTATCCATGACAACGATCTCAGTATAAAACCAGCTGATAAAGGGGTTAAGGTTGTCATCCATTTATTTGGCAGAAATATTACAGACAATCACAGCAGGAGAAGGAATACAAAAAATTATGTTAAATGCAAAGTTTTAAATTGTATAAAGAATACAGAATATTTTGCATAGTGCTTTGGAATGTGATTTCATTGACAATGCTTTGATAAAATTTGTTAAAATTCAGTACCCTGTGCTATATTTGTGCTATATTTACAGTGGATAGGGAAAGTATTCAGACATTTCTTTTTGCTTAATAATATACACTCTGTACCACATCTTAACAAAAAAAAAGAAATGTTGATATTTTTGTTAATTTAATAAACAAGAAAAAATGAAATATCACATGATGATAAGTATTCAGACCCTTTGCTGTGACATTCATATTTAACCCACATGCTGTCCATTTCCTTCTGATCCTCCTTGTGAAGGTTCTACTCCTTCATCGGAGTCCAACTGCGGTTAACTGACAGCACAATTAAATTAATTCCTTTATTTATATAGCACACACAGATTACGCAGCGCTGCACAGAGCTTGCCAAATCAGTCCCTGTCCCCATGGGGCTCACAATCTAATCAACCTACCAGTATGTTTCGGAGTTTAGAAGGAAACCGGAGGACCCAAAGGAAACCCACACGAACAAGGAGAGAATGCACACTATATAAGACCTCACAGTGAATATCAGAGCACATGAAAATCATGAGGTCTAAGCAACTGCCCAAGGAGCTCAGAAATAGAATTGTGGCATGATACAGAACTGGCTAAGGTCACAAAATAATTTCTGCAGCACTTAAAGTACAACTACCATCAGTAATTGCGGAAATATAGAGGTTCAGGGAGCCTCTTATTTTAATGTATACACACCCCCTGTAGTGCTAGCGGCCCCGCCGGTTCCGCATAGCGCATAAATAGGTGATGGGTGGGGTGGTAGCACTACATGGTTGTGTATACATTAAAATACTAGGCTCCTTGTGGTTCTTGTGGTGACGTAGCCTGAGAGCCCCAGCGTAATTTGTATTACTTTTATAACTCTATATTTCTGTGATCCCAGGATATAGAATTATAATAAAAGAAGTACAGGCAGTCCCCGGGTTACATACAAGATAGGGTCTGTAGGTTTGTTCTTAAGTTGAATTTGTACGTAAGTCAGAACTGTATACTTTATCATTGTAACCCCAGCCAAATTTCTTTTTGGTCTCTGTGACAATTGGATTTTAAAAATGTTGGATTGTCCTAAGAACCAGGATTAACAATAAAGCTTCATTGTAGACACCAGTGATAACTGTTACAGCTTTTTATTGTAGTCTAAGGCTAAAGTACAGTAAATTGCCAACATCCAGAGGTCCGTTTGTAACAAGGGGTCATATGTAAGTCAGGTGTTCTTAAGTAGGGGACCGCCTGTACAGGAAATTCTTAGTAGGACACATCTACCATCACTAAACTGATGGTAGGTTCCAGATATCAAATTTTATTGACAACACTAAATGGAGGAACTAGCTATACGGTAAGGACACTTTAGACAAGTATTACCGTTTCCACATAGGATTCATGGCGTGGGATCATACATGGTTGTTAAAAAAAATGATTATAAAAACACCATTGTTATAACAGTTTAGCAGTATGCATAATATAGTAATGGCAAAACAAGTTTCAAATCCGGAACGGATTTTTCATCAGTTGCTCTATACAAACAGGAAGGAAGGTCAGTATTTAAAGCTAAAATTTAGTTATTGCAATAATTTAAGATTTTACATATGACCCCTAGTTACAAACGGACCTCTGGATATTGGTAATTTATTGTACTTTAGTGCTAGGCTACAATGATCAGCTGTAACAGTTATCACAGGTGTCTGTAGTGAAGCTTTAGTGTTAATGCTGATTCTTATGACAACCTAACATTTTTAAAATCCAATTGTTGCAGAGACCAAAAAAGTTCTGGCTGGGATTACAATGCTAAAATATACAGTTCCGACTTACATACAAATTCAACTTAAGAACAAACCTACAGACCCTATCTTGTATGTAACCCAGGGACTGCCTGTACATTGAACGATATATATATAGATATATATTTTATTTTTATTCCTTTTATTTCCTGAGATAATTAAATTTTACTTGTGGAAAGGCATACAAAAAAAACTATATATATGGTGGCTAATTGATCCAAACTACAACTACGGAAGCCTGGAAGTGTCAATACTAGAAATACTCATTTTACTTGTGCCTTATATGTCACACTAAAAAGTATGGTGACAGGCTGGTCCAAAATGGCAAAACTACAGAAGCCCGAAAGGGTCATCACTGGAATTGCTAATTTCGCTTGTATTTTATATTGACTCCCTACAGATCAGAAAAGGTGAAGTATCTTCTATATCTTTTTTGGTGAGGCTGTCCTTTAACTTATAATATATACAGTATATATATGAAAAGCTTGCTTATTTTTTTTATACTAGGATTGTCTCCGAGACTTCATTTAGCCCTTATGTTTTTAATATTTTTAATTCGAAAATCCAGTAGATTTCCTTTTTTTCTATATTATTTTTTGCACTGTATATATGTTTTTGTGACATGAGTGGCCAATTGAAGAGCTACTTGGGGACAGTATAAATAAGAAGGCATACTCACCTATCCCTGGTGCCCCTGTTCCTACAAGGAGTCTCTTCTGAGTCCTTGAGTATGCCACACAATGAGAATTTTATTTGGCCTAGAATACCTCCTATAAAATGTTAGCTACCTAGAGAATCTGATACAGAAATGGGGAGAGAGAGATGCACGTGCCCCCAGATACATGACTACTGTTGTACTTGTACGTTAAGGATGGTTCCACTGAAATTATTAATATCATAACATCATTATACATGAAAATGGAAATATGTGAATAGTGTAAAGTATAGATATATTACAGCAGATAATTCTGTGCGCCCTTCAAGGACTTGGTTATGTGTGACTTTAGTGACCTCACGTGTACTGTGTGACTGTGCAGCTTTGCTGTGATGAACTCTAGGTACTTATTTTGTTTGTGCTACCTAAACTGCTTCTTTTCTACAGATCTTTAAGACAATAACGACACCTTGATCCCGCTTAAGACCTACACAGCAAGATCTCTAAAGTGAATGGAACCGTTATACTAAAGGGTCATCAAATATCTGTCTCCAAGTAGTTAATACCAACACACAAACAGCCAGTGATGGGGACTTTTGGATAAAGTTACCTTTTTTGTGTTATGAATGGACAACAGTTCACTTATTTGAATAATAATATTGTATGAAAGCTATAATAGTTATAAATTAGGTGATAAAATGATATATACGTAAAGGTAAGTTTAATGTTAAAACGATTATCTCATAAAGACCATCCCTTAAGGAAATCTACCATCATAATCCATCATGATAAACCAGGGGCACTTACTCATAGATCCAGGCACCATGACTGTGTTACTGTTCCTATATTTCTTTTCCATCACCTCATTCCTTCTAGAATCAACTTTCATAATTATGATAATGAGTCTGAGGAGCAACCATGGTCCCTCTGTGGTCTGGCTTTACAGACTGTTACACTGTCTCACCCTCCCTCCTGCTCCCTCAGTACTGGTACAGTGAGTACTCCTGCTGTAATCTCAGAGGTGAGAGAGCAGGGGGAGCGTGAGATACTGTAACAGTCCGTAAAGCCAGATCACAGAGGGTCTTAGGTTATCCTGTCGGGTTCAGTAGCATAATTTTGCAAGTTGATTTTAGAAGGAGGCTATGGATAACAAATACAAGAAGATAACCACTGTCAAAACACTTAGATCCACGAGTAAGTGCCCCTGGTTTATCATGCTTGATTTTGATGGTAGATTTCCTTTGTGTCACGTACATGACAGATATGAATAGGTATGGACACATTCCAATTTTGGCCTTTACAAAAACTAGCTGAAAATGGCTGACTTTTAATGCGGCTTTCTACCTACCTATCTACACAAGGGCTCTGCATCCTTACAGACAATCATTGGCTTTAATGGTGAACTAAGCCATTGGTTCCTGTGGTGTGAAGCCTCTATGTAGTCTTTTGTGTGTGCATACAAAGTGAGACTCACCCTTTTGTGTACCCTGGAGTCCTCTTGGCCCCGGAGCAAAATTCCTTGTGGGGCTCCCCTCTCATAATCAATATAACTAATAATACCTCTGCATTTTAACAAGGAACTCCTGGACGTCCCAAGGGAGATTGTTATATAAACAGTCCGCTATATAAACCCAAGTGCCCCCTTTTTGTTGCCGAGTGCACCCTGCTTTCTTTTCCCGCAATTCCCCCTTTTTTAAAATACACCCCCCTAAATTACTGCCAAGCTTTTGATAAATGTCCCCCTTCTTTACCAAGAGCCCGCTCCTTTTTTGCAAACTTGCAAAAAATAAAATTTGTACTCGGCTTGCCATGATGCCCTGTGAGAGGCGGGTATTTTGCCACCCAAGAGCAAAGCAAATTGCTCTCAACTCCCCTTCTAGTAATGATGGTGAGAACATAGGGTATGCAACACGTATTCATAGCCTCATTACAACACATACATATATGTCATACACATAAACATATATATGTAATACAGCCATATACAAGTATGTATATCACACATAAATGCATAACACATATACATAAACATACACTGTCCGCTTAGAGTTATCGATGAGGAAGGCACAAAGCAGCGTCTGGATCTTCTGGGTCACTACATACCCTCCCCCTCCCCACTCTTGCTCTCTCTGTCCCGGCTCAGTTCAAGTCTCCTAGTCGGAGGGGGAGGAGTTCAAGCTTTCCTACACTGTTTCCTGCTCCCAGCACTGTACTGGGAACTTCTTTTAAACATTTAGAGCTGCTGGCTCCTCTTACAGAAGCACTGACATTGGCCCGCACCCGCCTGTGTGCTGCATCAGAGGGCCCGCCCGCGGTGGACAAAGTAGATGCTGTTCTTTAAAACTGACAGCCTGCGGGCCTCTCTCAGCGGGCCCGGTCACGGTTGCACTCCCAGCGACTGCGAATGTTACGCCACTACCAGTGATACTAGTTTGGCAAGAGGTTTAGATAAGATACACTAATACACTACAATACACTTAGTAAGTGCTTTCAGTGGCTCTTAAGAAGAAATTTAAGACAACTCTGTCAGCTACTGTGTCAAATGTAAACTAAACACATGGTCCTTAGAATAAGTGTCCCGTATTATAAGCATTCCTTAATTAAAATATTGACTTTTTAGGCACAATGTGGCCATTTGGTGTACTCATTTGTGCTGGCATTGGCTTAGCCATCATAATGGCTTGCCCATGAAAGACAATGGGCTGACAATGTGGTTAGATTATGAGTGTACAAGGTTTATAAACACTTTCATTTAGCTTCTGAACATTGTACTAGTATCTGACACATAGAGATGTATCCTGAGATGGATACAAAACACAATGGCACTCAGCTCTGCTAACTCACCTATAACGTACAGAGTTGGCTTTGCTATATGCCTCCCTCCCGGATAAAGACCGTATCTTGCCTGTAACTTGTGGAGTAAGTATCTTCATACTGCTGCTTTCTGGCAGGAAGTGCCTGTGTCTGAGCTGGTCCTATAATACAGGGGGGAGGGGCACTGCAGTGTGCAGACAAGAGAAGCTATTCATGGGAATAATCTGCAATGCCAGACAATAGTCAGAAAATTTACAGTTGTATGCAGTGGCAACCATAATTGTAAACACTAGGACTCATAGAGACAGGTTGGAATTAGATCATGTTTTATTTTGTTATCCTGAATATATATACGAATTTTGTCTTCATGAAAATACCCTATTAGGATTGTCTTTTGAGTTATTTTAAGCTACAACAATTAGGGGTGCATTCACATATGTGAGATACTGTACATGGTCCTCCACAGGTCCTTAAATTGCAGAACCAAAATATGAGGAAAAAAAAATTCCCTCTTCACCCAAGAAGTTTGGTACTGGTAAGTAGGCAGCAAATGTCATCCCATTCTAGAAAAAATATACCTGTGAGGAGCCTTTGACTTTCATACAACCTATGGTTCATGGAAGTCCAAATATGTCTAATCACACTGACCTCGGGTATTGAGGCAGAAAGGAGAGAGAGTAAGAAAATATGGAAAAACCAAAAGGACTACAGATTTTAGGAATATTGAGGGCCAGAGAATACAGATTATGGCTTGGGGCCCCATAGGTACGGGACGGTGCTTTGTCTAGTGTATATGCCTCCATCTTTATAGAAGTGTACAGGACTGTGCTTTGTCTAGTGTATATGCCTCCATCTTTATAGAAGTGTACAGGACTGTGCTTTGTATAGTGTATATGCCTCCATCTTTATGGAAGTGTATGGGACTGTGCTTTGTCTAGTGTATATGCCTCCATCTTTATGGAAGTGTACGGGACTGTGCTTTGTCTAGTGTATATGCCTCCATCTTTATGGAAGTGTACGAACAGTACATAAAATTACATATAAATTACAAAAATACAACTTTAGTAAAAAAGGAAAAATTTAAAGCATTCTGCTTCCCCTTCCCCATTCACATACAAATATATATTATTTTAAAAAGCAACACGACAACCATCTGGGTTCTGCAGCAATAGTGTGGTCCAGGGCGGTTGCCGACCTCAGCCGCAATCTGGTCTGGAGAGGTCAGGGTTTGTGGAGTCTGTGACAATTTTGATGGAGTACCGTATATACTTGAGTATAAGCCGACCCGAGTATAAGCTGAGACCCCTAATTTTACCACCAAAAACTGGGAAAACCTATTGACTCGAGTATAAGCCGAGGGTGGGAAATGCATTGGTCACAGACCCCCACAGTATATAGCCAGCCCGACCCCAGTAGTATACCTCAGCGTTCCCCCAGTAGCATAAAGCCCGCCCAGCATTAAACAGGTATGACGCGGCCGCTGCTGACGAGAAAAACATGACGCCGCCCGGCACAATGATAGAGAAGAAAGAAGACAGGCGCGGAAGCCAGAAGAGGACCTGCGCAGACATCAGTGGAGCCGCGTTGCACATCGGGGCCACTGGAGGGTGAGTATATAAGTTTATTATTTTTTAAGTGCATTGACATTGTGTATTGACTCGTGTATCATAGTATCATAGTATATAAGGCTGGAAGGAGACGCAAGTCCATCAAGTCCAACCTTCAAGAATTAAATAAATGTTTTATCCACATAACCTGTGATATTTTTTCTCTCCAGAAAGTCATCCAGGCCTCTCTTGAACATGTACATAGAGTCCGCCAAAACAACCTCCTGCGGCAGAGAGTTCCATAGTCTCACTGCTCTTACAGTAAAGAACCTTTGTCTATGGTGATGGTAGAATCGTCTCTCCTCTAGGCGTAGAGGATGCCCCCTTGTCCCTGGTCACAGGCCTAGGTATAAAAAGATCTTTGGAGAGATCCTTGTACTGTCCGTTCAGGTATTTGTACATTGTAATGAGGTCTCCCCTCAGTCGTCTTTTTTCTAAACTGAATAATCCCAAATTTTGTAATCTGTCATTGTATTCTAGTCCCCCCATTCCCCTAATAATCCTGGTTGCTCTCCTCTGCACCCGTTCCAGCTCTACTATATCCTTTTTATATACTGGTGCCCAAAACTGTACACAATATTCCATGTGTGGTCTGACCAGGGATTTGTATAAGGGCAGAACTATGTCTTTAACCCCTAGTAATATTTTATTATTCTTTTTCCCTCCTCTTATCTCCACCCATAGGGACTCCACATTTGCGTTACTGATGTCATCTCGCAGGACGGGCTTGAGGCAAGAATTCACATATAAACAAACCCCTCCCCCTTTTTTATTTATACGATCCTTTCTAAAAAGACTATAACCATCTATAGTAACAGCCCAGTCATAGCTACTGTCCAGCCATGTCTCGCTGATACCCACTATATCATATTTCCGTTCCAACATCAAGAGTTCCAGTTCCTCCATTTTGTTTGTGAGGCTTCTGGCATTTGTGTACATACACTTTATATGGTTTTCCCTGTCCGTATTCCTTTTGTCCTTATTCCCCAATCTCATTCCAGCCCCCCTTCCTCCCCCATGGACTATGGCTCTTCCCAGCTCTCTATGTACACCGTCTATTTGCCCTGCACAAGTGTAGTTGCCCTCCCCCCAGGTCTCTAGTTTAAACACTCCTCCAACCTTCTAGCCATTTTTTCCCCTAAAACAGCAGCCCCCTCCCCATTGAGGTGCAGCCCATCCCTACTGTAGAGCCTGTAGCCCACAGAAAAGTCAGCCCAGTTCTCCATGAACCCAAACCCCTCCTTCCTACACCAACTTTTGAGCCACTTATTTACCTCCTTGATCTCCCGCTGCCTTTCTGGTGTGGCACGTGGTACAGGCAGTATCTCGGAGAAAATTACCTTTGAGGTCCTTGCCCTGAGCTTATGGCCTAAATCTCTGAAATCATTTTTAAGGACCTTCCACCTACCTGTTACTTTGTCATTAGTGCCAATGTGGACCATGACCGCTGGTTCCTCACCAGCCCCTCCCAGTAATCCATCAACCCGATCCGCAACATGCCGAACCCGAGCACCCGGCAAACAACACACTGTTCGGTATGCACGGTCTTTGTGACAGATTGCCCTGTGTGTTCCCCTAATAATCGAATCTCCCACTACCAGCACCTGTCTGACCTTGCCTCTGCTCCCATTACCCTTCTTACTGGAGCACACATTCCCCTGGTTGCTAGCGGCCACATCTTTCTGCAGCATTGCTACCCCAGAGCTGATATCCCCCTCATCCGCCAGCCTGGCAAACTTATTGGGGTGCACCAGATCAGGACTAGACTCTCTACAACTCTTCCCTCTACCCCGCCTTCTACATGTTACCCAACTAGCTGCCCCTTCACTCTGCACCTCCATACTTCCCTCCCCACAACCATCTTCCCCAGAGAGTTTGTGCTCCAGGAGCAGCAAACTTCGTTCCATATTATCAATTGCCCGCAGCCTTGAAACTTGCTCATTTAGATCCAGAATCTGGGCTTCCAGGTGAGCAATTTTCACACACCCCACACAGCAGTATTCCCCCTCGAACGGCTGTTCAAGGAAAGCATACATGGCACAGGATGTACACCGTGTAGCAATGCCACTTATGGAGTCCATTGTTCTAATGGGGATTACAATAGAATTATGCACAGAAAGAAGAATTTACAGTCAAACACAGAACACAGCAGTTACCTGCTAAAGCCCCTCAAACTTAAGTCCCTTAAACGTAAGTCACACTTAAGATCAATGCACACTCGCCGCCAAGCTCATACACTCGCTTTGCTAATGCTTTTTTAAAAGTTATCTGCCACAAAAATCTGCAGAGCTCACTGCACACCCCCCTCGGACTTCCTGCCCTGACAACAACTTCCCCACTGTCTGACAACCGTGTCTCCTCATCGTCGGACACCTCTTTACACACTTCCACTACGTCAAGAAGGTCATCATCACCCACAGACTGTGACTGGTGGAAAACCTGGGCATCGGAAAATTGCTCAGCAGCAACCGGACAAGTGGTTTGTGACTGTGGGAAGGGTCCAGAAAACAGTTCCTCAGAGTATGCCGGTTCAAATGCCAAATTTTCCTGGGCTCCTCATCGTCGGACACCTCTTTACACACTTCCACTACGTCAAGAAGGTCATCATCACCCACAGACTGTGACTGGTGGAAAACCTGGGCATCGGAAAATTGCTCAGCAGCAACCGGACAAGTGGTTTGTGAGTGTGGGAAGGGTCCAGAAAACAGTTCCTCAGAGTATGCCGGTTCAAATGCCAAATTTTCCTGGGAGGGGGCAGACTGGGGGGGAGGAGGCTGAGGTGCAGGAGCTGGAGGAGTGGGGATTTCGGTGACATGGGTGGACTGCGTGGAAGACTGACTGGTGGTGGACTGTGCTTTGTCT
Source organism: Engystomops pustulosus (assembly GCA_019512145.1). Taxonomy (NCBI): domain Eukaryota; kingdom Metazoa; phylum Chordata; class Amphibia; order Anura; family Leptodactylidae; genus Engystomops; species Engystomops pustulosus. The sequence continues at coordinate 39,421,994 of CM033647.1, forward strand.
AGTGTATATGCCTCCATCTTTATGGAAGTGTACCGTACTGTGCTTTGTCTAGTGTGTATGCCTCCATCTTTATGGAAGTGTACCCTTAAATCTGCTAACTCAAGTGATCTTTTTGTTTGACTGTTTAATTGCTCCAACCAGACTAATCGCATATGAAACTATAAAACATAATCGAAAACTTCCCAAGACTAGCTACCTGTGAAACTTCTGTTGGCCAATAATAAAATCCTCTAAGCCCGGCCCCGCAATCTAGTATGATCATGAATGAGAGCAGTTAAGGTTCTTGTACTTAATCTCCATTAGGAGGGAGATTAAACCTGGCTTACTGCAATTAACTGTATCCATCTTTCTCCAAGTTGTCCTCTAAAGTTCGTAGAAAGGCACAATGCGGCTTGTAAACTGTGGGCACGGGTAGTGAAAAAGCCCTGTGGAAAGACAATGGGTCTCTTTGATATAGACGTTCCATTGACATGGTTCACTGGTATCTCACCTATGTGGAACGTGTCCTAGTCTATATTGGCAAAGGTAGTAAACAAGGAAAATAAAAAGTGGTGTTTATTTAGAGAGGAGTGGAGACTTCTTTCAATAGAGCAGTTACATACATCTGAACTACCTGGATACATAGAAGGTTCCTTTTTACTAATTCATACACAGAATGACACATCAGCTTCATTAATCATATATAGTGAGAGCTGCAAGGCCTGTCAAACAAAAGTGTGCTCTTTGGCAGAAAAAACAATTTACTCTCCTCTAAGAGAGCTGGGTATTTGTCATTCATTGTCAAAGGCCAAGCAAGTAACCGCAATCTGGGATGTAAAATGCACATTGTATAGATATTGTGCACATTCCATTTTATACAAATTGTTATGACTTACATTAACTAGTAAAATACATCAAACTGTAGCAGATTACGGTATGTTTTACACAATCACAATAGTCAGTCTTCACCGTCCTAGGTACTGTTCCCACTGTTCTGATATATGATTTTATGTGTATTTCTTTTAAATGGGGTGTTTTTATCATTCACATCCACGCTTCCTGCGCCACCCTTTGCCCAAATTAATAAATGCCATCCAGCAAGGGAGGCCTTTTCGTCCTGCTCCCTCCAGCTGAGTGACTATATGCTTAGCACTGCTATATGCTTAGCAGTGGCAATTCAAGTGAAAGGGTGATGGATGCAACAGTATTGCATCCCTCCCCCTGCCTCCGCTGAGCATACTCTCTGGGGGTTTCATCAGTAATGTCCCAGGGAAATGTTCTGAAAATCGGCAGCAGCCAAACACTGGCTGCTTTTAATGTTTACTTCTCCTTCTGCTTTCAGGGTAGAGAGAGAAATAGGACAACGTATAACACTGTGGGGCAGATTTACTTACCTGGTACAGTCGCGATCCAGCGACGTGTTCTCCGACGCTGATTTGGGTTCTGCCGGGATTCACTAAGTTCGCGCGCCCGATGTCCACTAGGTGTCGCTGCTGCGCTGAAGTCCGCCGTAATTCACCTCCTTCGTCTCAGTGTATGTTGAGTGCTATTTTTGCGACACAATGGGGCAGATTTATCAAGCTGTCTGAAAGTCAGAATATTTCTAGTTGCCCATGGCAACCAATCACAGCTCCCCTTTAAAATATTCATGAGCGCTGGTAAATTGAAAGCTGAGCTGTGATTGGTTGCCATGGGCAACTAGAAATATTCTGACTTTCAGACAGCTTGATAAATTTGTCCCAATATTTTTTTTTTATTCTGAATTTTTTGCGAATCCGTCGGTTTTCCAACGGCCACGCCCCCCGATTTCTGTCGCGTGAAAGCTGGCGCCGATGCTCCATAATCCGATCACGTGCGCCAAAATCCCGGGGAAATTCGGTGCAAATCGGAAAAATTTGGGGAAACACAGCGGAAAAACGCGATTCGGACCCTTTGTAAATGTGACCCTGTATGTATACACCGGGATATGTCCCAGCCCTGTGTTGCAAGGTTATGTCAGGAATTCTCCCAGTACTTTCACTATGGGGCAGTTTTATGAAGCTGTCAGAAAGTCAGAATATTCTTAGTTGCCTATGGCTTGATATATCTGCCCCTACATGTTTTAATTACTCCCATTAGCCAAATAGCAAAATATAAATATTTTGTGCATTTTTTAACAAATGCTCTTAATAGGAGAATTCAACAGCTTATTTAGGTGACACATACACTTTAAAACAGTGAATCCATGTAAGATATTTTCATTTGGATTATGTTGTGTATAAATCTGTCACCTTGGTACATTTCCAATGTGTCACTAAACAAACTTGTACGCTTCATATCTCCATGGAATATATGTGCCTATAGGATGTCACCTCCACACTCATCTAGTCTTACTTCTGTTGTATTATATTTAATATCCTTTTGGCTTACAGAGGGTATATGGCTAGCGTCCACTAATGATTATCTCCTGTAAGTATGAATGGATATTCCATTACACGTATTATATAAGAGTTAGGCCATTCTTCTTCTGAATGAAGACTATACTATGGGAGCTTGTAGAATATAGATGACCATGTTAGTGCATTGAATGTCAGCATAAAGGGCAGTGAGTGGCATGTCAGGTAAACAGAACAGCATCAAACAAAAGCTCTCCATTCTTGCTAGGACACATGTCAGTTCCTAAACAAACCATGTAAAGAGATCCTTATACCTAAACCGAGCTCATGTTACCTGCGCTGTAGCCTCCAGTTCTATCCCGCTAGATTTTATTTGAATAATCAATCCCTATGTTATTATTTAAATAACATTTGTACCAGGAACAGGGGTGCGAGGACCATCTTCCCATTCCTAGCCAAAGAAGGGAGGTCCCCGCTTATGTATGTTAAGCGTCTGGTCTATTGTGTTGGTGCTGGTAAGAGCAGAGGGTAGAGCTCCAAGAATATAAGTCTGGGACCCAGGGGTGTAACTAGGAGAGCTTGGACCCATAGTGAAATTCTGAATGGGGTCCCCCTTAAAAAAAACCCACACGGTTGGCGCTTCTTCAATTTTCAGCCTGCAGTGTCCTCCGGCAGGCGGGTGGGGGTGTCACGGGGGTTGGTTGGCTCTTCTTCAATTTTTAGCCGGCAGTGTCCTCCACCGGATAGGGGGGATCTTAGGGCACATGGCTTTACAATCATGAAGGAGGGAGGGTGGATGTGCAGGCGGGCAGGGCTGAAGCATGTGCAGGCGGGCGCTACTGAAGGCTGTGCCAGTGGGCGGGTTCCCAGGAGTTTGGGCGGCATTGAGGGGTCGGTGGGAGAGTGGATGGGTGGACGGGCATTACAGGTGGCGGCACTACATTCAGCACAGCAGGCGTGGACCCTCATTACTGCTGTGCTGTTAGCAGGGAGAGAAGGGCCAAGGAGAACAGTACTAATAAACTTTGGTTCCACCGTCCAACCCAGGTCCCTGTGCAACACAGCTGCTACGGCATTTGTTACGACACTGCTGGGACCACATGAGCAGTGTGTACTGAACCCGAATAATAGTTCTGTGCAGTGCATTCATTATTGACTTTCAGCCGGAAAACTGGTGTATTTGTTTTTGTTTTGCTGCGCCTGTTGCACCATATTTATTAAGTGTAGGCGCCACAATATTTGTGCTTTTCCGACACTCACCAATTGTTCTGTTTTTGAGTGCCGCTTAGGAGTCAGACACTTTTCCTTCACATCTACTTTTCCAACACATTTTTTGGCGCACACCTAGAGCTGCAAAAAGCTGATCTACAGAGTTCTATTACACCTTCATAAATGTGGAGACAGTTCTAATACTTTTCGGTCCTGCGCCGCTTCATTAACCCCTTGCACCACAATCTAACATCCTAGTGAAAACAAGAGCGACAAAATTAATTGATTCACAGTGTCTGGATCTATGGTTCTATTAGTAAGCGCTCCTACTCTTTTCATGCTTGAGTTTGATGGTAGATTTCCTTTAAACTCTATCATCATGTTGGGGGTACACTCAGGACTGATAGGAGGGTCTGCGGAGTCCATGGACCCAGGGCTACCACCCAACTTTCCCTCTCTAGCTACGCTTCTGGAAAGAATTAATCAGCAAGAAGCATGTGTCACGTATTATCACAAGATTATCCAACCTATTATGAGGGTAACTATGTATTAGATTATTTGATATAATGCAGGTTACAATGACTCATGCTTATATAACTGTAGACTTTCTCTACCGCTGTGGAACCCGCTCAATTCCGCACAAGAAGTTTTACAAAGCTTATGAATAGGAGATGTGTATTGTATCAGAGAGGTTACAGGAAGAAATGACCACATGCAAACAAAATGAGCCACTGTTTACTGCACATATCAGGTTCTCAGCAGGGGCTGCTCCTCCGTTGTATTTTGGTAGCACCTGTACTTAAATAGCAATATCAGTTCTCACTTTTTGTTTCAGCTTATTCAGGAGGTTGTCATAATGTAATGGGGCCTTTGAAGCATGAGACAGATTATTACAACTGTCAGCGGCAGCCCAAGGTCTCATTCCACCGCAGTCTGCGTGTGCTTCTATTTCACAAAGCAAATACACTGGGATATGCATCCTAGTTATACCGAGCAAATGTGGAGGTATTCAATTATTTATGGGATTTAGTTTTTGAGTTTGCCAAATAACCGGCAACAAGAATGGATTGTCTATAACAAACTTTAACTCCATTCTGTCCATTTCCATTTCTTTGCTCCCCTTATTAAAGAATTTATAACATTTCTGTTTTCCCTTGTACCGAGCAGTACAAGGGCTTGTTTTTTTGCATACTAAAAAAAAATTCTAAATGTGTTGAAATTGACCAAAAAACACATTTACACCTTTTCCTAGTGGGCTTTGTTTTAGGACTTTTATGTTTCACCTGCCGAGTGCTGCCGACACTTCTTAGGGTGCAGCTTATAGAGATTCTTAGCTAACTCCCTAAGTTGTTTGAGACTTTGCTCTTTATTTTCCTGGTCTTCTGACCTTGGCTATTGTGTAGACTACTCTCCAGTTTTTGTAATTCTTTCTTTGTTCTGTTGTTGATATCTCATTATTTATTATCTCATTGTTTTGTCTGCCTACTGCCTTGGGTGGGCCAAGCAATAGAAAGGGACAGTTGGGAAGTGGCCTGTGTCCATTCAAGCCTGCATTACATTATATTATAGTTTCAAATCACCTGGGAAATAATTTTAGATTTAGTTTTGAGGAATTTTGTAATTTTATCATTGTAATAATTTATTCACACTGCCTATTTACCATAACCATGCAAGGAGAACTGGTGACTTTGCGGATGCAACTTTTTTTTGCTTCCAACATCTTCAAGACAAACAGGATGCAGCGTATATCTGCTTTCCAGCAATGAAAGCAAATATTTGGTCTGACCTAATTTGCAGTATTAATGTTTTAACCCCTTGTTTTATGATGTCAGGAAAAGGATTAAAAAAAACTTTGTAAATGGGATGAAGGGAAACCACCTATTTATTGTAAAAACAAAGGGAAAACAGGACATGTTCAAACGCCTGCGCTTAAAGCTTTATAGCATGACGCTGGTTTATGCCGGGGTGACTAATGACTCAGTCAACATTTTTATCATAGGTGGTATCAGCTCAAACAGCTGTTGGAACCTTTCTACTTAAAAAGCTAATGTCGAAATGGAATAACACATTGTTTTGCTAGACTCTTGTTTGTTCTGAAAAAACTTCATCGCTCATAAAAATGTAATTTCCTGCCTATGTTATAATGGCGAAGAACATTGTCAGGAAGCTGCTAAAAGCCAACTGAACCCGAGAGATATGCAATGGTCTGACTGCCAGTAGCACCCGCTATTATGTCTGATTGTACTTTTACTGAAAGGCTCAGCAACATCATTAGAAACACAATGAGATATAGCGCAGTGCAATATATGGAATGATCATAATAGGGGTGTGAATGGTCCATATAATGTTGTAGACCTTACATAAAAAAGACGCCATAAGATGATAATAACATAGTTTACCTTGGCTATATGAAATGGATATCTATCTTAGAACCTCTATAGAGTCATTCAGGAAATTATATTTTTAGCAATTCCTTCATATTATTTTATTATAGGACATCTACCACCAGGATCAAGGATTGTAAACCAAGCACACAGACATACTGCTGTGTGCCTCCCCTGGAAGGATCTGCTCTTCTTTTATTATCTTATTCCCTGATTCTTTTAAAAAAAAGGCTCTTACAATTATGCAAATTACCCTGAGAAGACCTATGGAGCCTGGAGCCTCTCAGACTCATTAGCATAAATTTAAAGCCTTTTTCCTTTAAAATCTAGGGCATAGGAAGCTAAAAGGAAGGCAGAACTTACAAGAGGGGGCACTTATCAGTATGTCAGTGTGTTTGTTTTACAATCCTTAATCCTGGTGGTAGATGTCCTTTAAAGGAATCATTTCTTTTACAAAAAAAAAGCAAAGAAGCACCGACTGTATCACATCCCAACGGATGATATGGAGAAGAGCCCAAGGGGGTATGTTATAGAGCAGCTGCTTAATCACTCTAGCATCAGCAGTGTATGTAGAGACCACCATAAAGTGCCATTGAGCAGCGGCCTCTATGCTTTATCCATTCACAGAATATAGACTGCCACAAACAGCACCTGCTTTCTTACTCTGACTGCATTGCCCCTGCAGGGAAATTGGTCAGACTTTGGAAATAAAAGGAAGAAGCTAGAAAATCTTTAGTAGACTGATCCCATATGAGACATTGTAAGCAGCAGTGGATTTTGAAAAACCGGATTCAGAAAAACCACAGAATTTTTTTTTAAAAATTGGTGTTGCAAAAATAGCACTCACATACAAGGAGACGGAGGAGGTGAATTTTGGCGGACTTCAGCGCAGCAGCGACACCTAGTGGACATCGGGCGCACAACCTTAGTGAATCCCGGCAGAACCCGGATCAGCGTCGGAGAATGCGCCGCTGGATTGCGACTGGACTGGGTAAGTAAATCTGCCCCATTATATGAATACATAGGATGATTTAGTCAATGAATGTTGAATACCTGTGGGAAGTAGGATACAATGGTTATATCATACACCTTTGTAACTGGACATAGAATAACTTTTTGGGGGGAGTTCCACTTTTAAGGGTTTATAAACTTTGAAGGATGTCTTCTTGTTTACTGCTCACCCTTTTGCTGATAGCCCTATAGATTCACTGTTCAGCATGGAATAATGTACAGACACAATGTGGGTGCATTTAGCAGGAATCGTATCACCTTCTGGATATACTAACAGGCCTCTTAGTATATACAGTGCATGATCATGCATGAGTTCAACACCAGGTGATCAGGTCTTAGTTGCCTGATTAAGTCCAGTGCCTCTATCCATTGCAGCCTGGTAGGGGGCACAGTAGGACAGGGGTGTATTTTGGATTTGGCTCATTGGGTATATAGTAGGGCTCATTAAGGAGACCATTATGGGGCTATAGATCTGGTTGTGACCAGATCACGGCCCCCATAGACTTCTATGTCTCAAGGCGATGGTCACAGTTTGATCACAGTACTATCACCAAGACATCTGCCTATGGAGGGAGGAGGAGTGAAGCTTACTCACCCCTCCCACCTCCTCCTCCCGGTCCTGTGCTCACCCAGGATCTGGTCCAAATGAGCACCTGGCCGCCTAAATGCACCCTTCAACTGTAAACTTTATTGTAGTCATGTGGACATTTATGGTGTTGAAAGCAATGGCAAGTGAGAACACAGGTCAACATCCCATTACTCCGTGATTTCTGTAACCTAAATTTTATTTATCAGTTGGTCAGGGTGAATGAGCTGCATCCCACCTGGGACCCTTATAAGGCCCCCAGCATTTGCCTGGTTTTGATTATGAGAAAGTGCATCTATGGCTGTGGTCTCAATCTTCTCTATACCTTGTTTGTTTATAGTTAATTTCCCAATCTTAAGAAGTTGGGCAACAACAAATGACATAGTATAATAAAATATTCAGCATGAAGCAATATGAAAATATTTGAGTTGAAATAACTCATGCGCCATAATAAGCATAGATACCAGCTATGTATCCTGGCACATTGTCCATACATCTTTTATTACATACCCACCTTACCTCCAGGCACCAGAATTATTACTGTAATGTTCACATCTGAGCAGTTATTATTGATGAAGTGTATGAAGCCTCTGAACAGGAAAGTTAACAACTGGGGGAATGTACATCTGCTGAAGTTATAGAAAATGAAGTCCGTGGGATTTTCTTTTGGCTTTTTAGCCACTGCTAAAAATAAGTGACAATTGGAGGTTTTGGGACAAGGTGTTACCAAGGCAGGGTCAATGGGAAAATGGCTTTCTACTGTATCTACAGTGTTTATTTTGTCTCTAGGCACAAGCTAAGTCCAGTCCTGAGAAATCAGTGAGCAAGAGGGGTGTATGGAGCCAGGCAGTCTACCAGATAAAGAGCCGTATTGTGTACAGTCATCTACATAACTGTGAGATCTTGAGATTGAATTTATTAACAAAGTATGGAAAATGTTTAAAAAATCTTTCCCGAAGCCGACACCCCTTATTTCCTTGTGAACAACAGAGCTGTATCAGGAACATCAGATAATCCATTTTATGCCTTGTTTCTCTGAAGGAGGAGGCTTGTTTTATTAGACTTTTTTTGCATGTATATTGTTAAATTTTAAAGGTAGGATCTTTATCTTTTATTCCTTTTCTATTATGTAAACCAAGGCTATTAAGTTGAAAGATTCAAGCACAATGGTGCCTGAGCAGCAGTATATGAAAGCCTAAAATGTGCATTCCACTGTAAACTTACATTATAGCAGCAGTGATGATCTGCATGCCTATATGTGGCCCAGGTATTTGATGCTCGAATTGCTGTAAGAAGTAGAACATTGTTATATGTGATCAGGGAAATGTTTAAAGCAGTTGTCTAGAAATAAAAAATGGAGTGAGGTAGATTTATCAAAAGTGTCTAAATGTATGTGCAAAGTTAGACTAGATAGAGTTTTATACTAATAATAATCTTTATTTATATAGCGCTATCATATTCTTTAGCTCATTACAAATAATAGGGGACATATACAATTATAATAATACATTACAGAGTACAAACGGTCATATAGATCCATAAGAGTGAGGAACCTGCTCACAAGAGCTCACAGTCTATGAGGATGAGGGGGTGACACAAGAGCTTACAGTCTATGAGGATGAGGGGGTGACACAAGAGCTTACAGTCTATGAGGATGAGGGGAGACACAAGAGCTTACAGTCTACGCGGATGAAGGGGTGACACAAGAGCTTACAGTCTATGAGGATGAGGGGGTGACACAAGAGCTCACAGTCTATGAGTACTACACAGGTTTTATCACAGTTCCTGATGCTGGATGATAAATGTGACACAGGTTAATATGGCCTGGCCTAACTTTGCAGCTCTTATTACTTGGCTTAGGAAATGGCCAGGGAAGTAACTTGAGGGGGTGCAGAGGGTGCAGTCGCAACCGGGGCCAAGAAGCTTAGGGGGCCATAAGGTCTCACTTTCCAATATGAGAAGACTAGTACTATAAATCATACATTATAGTCGAGGCCTGGCACATACTTTGCACCAGGGCCCATCAGCTTTAAATTATGCCACTGGTAACAACAACTAAATGCTAGAACATTTGCATAATGTTTAGTGCGCGCCCCTGTTCTGCTGGAAGCCACGACTCCTTTTCAAGGTTACAGCTTTGTCATACTAGTCAGGAAAGTGTTTTGGAATTGTCTAAAATCCTTGATAAATGTAGAGCAAGCCATTTATTACTGTTTTTTATCATCTGTAGTCAACTATGTCTTCCGGTTGTGGAATTCAACCTTTGCAGTGCAAAACAGCAATTTACAGCCCCAGAAAAATACCTTCACTGGGATTACTAAGAAAGATGGTAGCCTTATAAGTGCAGTGGTACAAGTATGAACCAATAGGGTCACTATAGGGATTTAAGCTATTAATGGTATAAGAGAGAAACAAATATGAGAGATATTATATTTCTCTATAGACGCCATTTTGTACAACCAGCCGCCATCTTGTCTTTGCAGGGAGTCATGTTGCCCACTGTCCAGCCATGTCATGATTCAAACATCATTTTGTGTGAAATGTTTAGAAATGACTTGCTATTGTTTGCCTTGTCTTTTCTGCAGCTTCTCTGTTTGAAGGCCATGATGTGAGGAAATAGAACGCTAATACAAGGACAATTAGTATAAACATTCTATTTCCCTCTAGTCTAGTATTTTTTCCAATGATGAAGTTCATTTGGGAAAATGTCTTAAAGGGCATGTTCTGGTATATTCAGCCGGCCTATCGCATTGCAGTATTTTAACACCATTTCACGCCCCTATGCAGATCATTTTCTGTGTTTAGCTCCGCACTAATAAAGATTGTGAGTTTGCATTTTCTAAGAGACTGGAGTGTGTGTCTTGGTTTCTGCTTTCATCCCCAGTACCGGTAGCCATTTTGGTTATGGCAGTTAATTTGGAAGTCACCTTACAACTGAGAAGGGCTGTTTGAGCTCTAGATAAAGATGTTTAACACCACATACCAAAAGTAATCATTGTATAGTCAATATATGCAACAACTGCCATTGGAGAACAGTAGTAAACAGAATTAGGTTAAAAAGGTCAATCATCAGGAAAAAGCATTCCTATAAACACTGTTTCCCAATTATAGATCAAAGTAAAGGGATGTTTAGTAACTTTATAAAGACACAAGATAGATGATTACTCTCTGGTTGTGAATATCCAACTACTGCCATCTCCATCTATATCTAAAAAGTTGTTCCTTCTCCATCGGTTTCAGTAATACAGTGGTTAAGATGCTGCTAGAGATGAATTAGCATCACACATGCTCGACCACCACAACATTCAAATTGGGGACATGTGACCCCTGCACCCTCACTGACCATACATCTATACATATCCGGAAAGTCACTGTTTATACAGCAGTTTGTTAGAAACAATCAGTTGATTTTCATGCTATGTATAGTCATGTTTTATACCCCCTCCCCCTATTTATTAATAAATCAGACCTGCATGCATATTATATTTCAAGGCGTTTCTATGTATATACGGACATACATATATGCACAATTGACATTTTGTATGTTTCTGGTTGGCATGATTCCAATGTTTGAGTTTACCACTTGGGTTCTCTTACATTCTTGCTGATCAGGCTAACACCCGAGCTTTTATATTAATATTAATCCCTTCTTTTTACAGACACATACTAATCACAGGGTTTGTAATAGACAGCTGTTGTTTGAAACTGTAGACTTACAGAAATAGGTAATGAGGAGACGCTAAATCATATACAGCATGGCGCTTTCTTTCTAATTATCTACATAACATTTGCAGAAATGATACTTTGATATATGTATAAAGCAACTCGAATAGTAAAGTCAAGCTTCTTCTTTTGGTTGTTATGCTACTTTCGCTCCTGTCCATTTGTATGTGTAATGGGTGCTCCTGTGACCCATATCGCAGGCACACCCATGCCACTCTCTGCTTCCCAGGATCGCCGCTGTCTCACTCACCTCGCCTTGATCCAGCGTTGGTGGTCCGGCATGCACGCCTCCACCTCCTAATGGGCGCGCATCCCGGCTTCTGGAGATTTCAACGCGCATATGATTGGCGCTGGCCACCCACCCGTTCTGTTGAATTTCCAGCCCCTTCCTAGTTTCCCCCTGCCTGGAATCCTTTGTGCTCTATGCCTGAAGAAAGCTTTGTTCCTTGCCTTTTTGCGATTATACTGATTTCCCATTGTGACCTTCAATTCCTTTCCTGACTGTCCTGACCCTCCTCTACTTCCAGACTCTGATCCTGTGCTGCCTGTCCTCGACCATGCTCCTCGCCTCAGGACTTACTACGCCTTGGCCACCACCACGGAAAAAGTCACGCTGTGGAGGCGACCTGGTAGCACCACACTGCAGCAAGTCCAACCCCTTTGCGTTGGGGCTGCGGTGAAAACCGGGTGCCACACTTAGACTCTGCTCCCAGGTGTTGGCTCACGTCATCTCCACGATGGTCCAATGGGTCCACTACCCTTTTTCCTGACAGTATGTTATGGGTTCAGACATTCTCTGCTTGTATGGAGGCATAATATAGTAGCCATAGACTTCTGTTAGATCCTGCTGTACCCCAGCGTGCTCTAAATTTAAAGGAAATCTACCACATGGATTCAGTATTTTACACCAAGCACACTTAAACGAGGATATGTATGTCCTGAAACAGTCTCCAACAACCCTATGCCTAATGTCCTTATTTTGGATTTTTTTAAAATGAGTTTTTAAATTATGCAAATGAGCCTCAGGGGCTCCTGTCTACATGACAGAAGCTTTCTGGCTCTGCTGTCTGCTACTATGCACGCCTCTGTTCTGTATTACTGCCTACAATCTCTCAAGGATTACAGTCTGTAAAAATCTCACATCTTATACAGTTGCCTCTGCCCAGGAAATTGCCTATTTTACAAAACTGCAGGCGGAAACCGTTACCATATATGAATTCCCCCAGATTTCTTTCTCATTCAAGTATGGGCCTCTCTTCAGGTATAATATAATAAACCTTTTCTAGAGGCAATGGGCAAACCTCTACCAGAACCTTGACTCTAGCTTTTAGATTGTTGTGACAATAGATACAATTACTACTACAAAACTACAATTTCCAGAAGGAATTTCCAACTGAAGGAGGTCTCTTTTCGAAAAATCTATTTACATGGTATACGTCACTCTATCGGGTGTAGGGTGCTTCGGGTAGGGTACCAACCCAGATCAATAGAATAACAAAACCTGGCACTCCAGATTTATGTAGAAAGATTGTTATCACTTTATTTCATAATCTCATAGTAATCCAAAAAAAAATAATTTGACGTTTTAGTCTTACTGACCTTCATCAGAAATGGATTACTGGGGGTAAAGCAGATAAGAAAGTGGCCAGGCCTTAGCCGCAGTAGCATGGCGTCCTGGTGTGGAGCGCATCTCACTGCACTCATATGGAATATCAGCATACGAAAATGTCCTTCTAGTGATCTGTTTAACCTCAAAACCCCAGAAAGTACCAGTGATCCTTTGCTGATCTCACTTGTGAGTCTTAGGCCCCTTTCACACTTGCGTTTTTTCACGCGCGTTTTCTGGCTTGCTTTTGACGCGGCGAACTTGCATTGCCTCTGACCCATTGTAACCAATAGGTCTTTTCAGACTTGCATTTTTTTTTCACTCACACGCACGTTTTTTAACGCGCGTTTAATTCTCGGCATGCTCTACTTTTGCTAGTCATGCGCGTGAAAAACGCACCATACAAGTCTATGGAGACGCATCAAAAACGCATTGCACTCTGAGACACCTGCAAGTGACATGCGTTTTTCACCGCAGCAATTGCCATAGAAAAATAGAGCTCAGCCCTGAGTCCATTGAAATTGCACTGAAATATGATTGGCGCTGGCCACCCCCTTCTGTTGAATTTCCAACCCCTTCCTGTGTTCCCTGCTGATCTTTGTGCTCTATGCCTGAGAGAAAGCTTTGTTCCTTGCCTTTTGCGATTATACTGATTTCCCATTGTGACCTTCAATTCCTTTCCTGACTGTCCTGACCCTCCTCTACGTTCCAACTCTGATCCTGTGCTGCCTGTCCTCGACATGCTCCTGCCTCAGGACTTACTACGCTACGGCCTTGGCCACCACACGGAAAAAGTCACGCCTGTGGAGCGACCTGGTAGCACCACACTGCAGCAAGTCCAACCCGCTTTGCGTTGGGCTGCGGTGAAAACCGGGTGCCACTTAGACTCTGCTCCCAGGTGTTGGCTCACGTCACGTCCACGATGGTCCAATGGGTCCACTACCCTTGTTCCTGACAGTATGTTATGGGTTCAGACATTCTCTGCCTTGTATGGAGGCATATCTAGTAGCCATAGACTTCTGTTAGATCCTGCTGTACCCCGCGTGCTCTAAATTTAAAGGAAATCTACCACATGGATTCAGTATTTTACACCAAGCACACTTAAACAGAGGATATGTATGTCCTGAAACAGTCTCCAATACCCATGCCTAATGTCCTTATTTTGGGATTTTTTTCTAAATGAGTTTTTAAATTATGCAACAATGAGCCTCAGGGGCTCCTGTCTACATGGCAGAAGCACTTCTGGCTCTGCTGGTCTGCTAACTATGCACGCCTCTGTTCTGTATTACTGCCTACACTCTCAAGGATTACAGTCTGTAAAATCTCACATCTTATACAGTTTGCCTCTGCCCAGGAAATTGCCTATTTTTACAAAACTGCAGGCGGAACCGTTACCATATATGAATTCCCCAGATTCTTTTCTCATTCAAGTATGGGCCTCCTTCTTTCAGGTATAATAAATATAAACCTTTCTAAGAAGGCAATGGGCAAACCTCTAACCCAGAACCGTGACTCTAGCTTTTAGATTGTTTGTGACATACTACAATAACCTACAAATTTCCTAGAAGGAATTTCTACTGAAGGAGGTCTCTTTCGAAAAATCTATTTACATGGTATATACGTCACTCTATCGGGTGTAGGGTGCTTCGGGTAGGGTACCAACCCAGATCAATAAAATAACAAACCTGGCACTCCAGATTTATGTAGAAAGATTGTATTCACTTTATTTCATAATCTCATAGTAATCCAAAAAATAATAATTTGACGTTTCGGTCTCACAGACCTTCATCAGAAATGGATTACTGGGGGTAAAGCAGATAAGAAAGTGGCAAGGCCTTAGCCGCAGTAAGCATGGTGTCCTGGTGTGGAAGCGCACTCACTATGCACTCATTGGAATAATCAGCATACGAAAATGTCCTTTAGTGATCTGTTTAACCTCAAAACCCCAGAAAGTACAGTGATCCTTGCTGATCTCACTTGTGAGTCTTAGGCCCCTTTCACACTTGCGTTTTTCACGCGCGTTTTCTGCGCTTGCTTTGACGCGGCGAACTTGCATTGCACTCTGACCCATTGTAAACCAATAGGTCTTTTCAGACTTGCATTTTTTTTTCACTCACACACGCACGTTTTTTTAACGCGCGTTTAATTCTCAGCATGCTCTACTTTTGATAGTCACGCGCTTGAAAAAACACACCATACAAGTCTATGGAGACGCATCAAAAACGCATTGCACTCTGAGACACCTGCAAGTGCAATGCGTTTTTCACGCAGCAATTGCCATAGAAAAGATAGAGCTCAGTCCTGAGTACATTGAAAACGCATTGTAATTGCATTGAAAACGCGCGTGAAAAACCGAGACACTGAACAAACTCTGACTGAAAACTGATTGCACTCTGATGCAAAATGTGCGTTTTACACTGACCAAACCCTGTTCGCACCCTGACTCTGACATGATCTGCAACGCAAGTGTGGAAGGGGCCTTAGCCCTGATTTGTTTCCATTCATTGCTGCTACATAGTCTGCAAAAAAACCTGCACTAACACATAATCAAATCAGTGAATATCGTGTAAATATTCATTTGGGAACTACAGCTAAACTTGTATTCAAGTTTAATGGATACATCGTCACTTTGCTAAAGGGCTCGTGAGTGATTTCTGGATTT
This sequence comes from Engystomops pustulosus, assembly GCA_019512145.1. NCBI lineage: Eukaryota > Metazoa > Chordata > Amphibia > Anura > Leptodactylidae > Engystomops > Engystomops pustulosus. Next base: position 39,437,529 of record CM033647.1, read on the forward strand.
GTGGATGTGTCTCCCCGTGGTGTAACTAGAAGCTGGTGGGGCCCAGTTCAAAGTCTGTGCCAGGCCCGACTATAATTTATGGTTATAGTACTAGGTCTTCTCATATGGGAAATGACACCATAAGGGCCCCCTAAACCTCTTGGGCCCAGGTGCGATCGTAACCTCTACACAGCCTAAAGTTTGCCCCTGTGCATCCCACTTTTGTCTAATTGTGAAGCCTGGGTGACTATGTAAGACCACAGTTCCATTTTCATTCCTATTGATGTGAGTACCAGGATTAGCATAATGAAATCCAACATGCCCAATCATTTCTCCCCTAGAGACTAAAAAAACATTTTCAGCCAACTTTAAAAAAAATTGTATGGACACTATTTTATTGATGCATGGTTTGCTAAAAAGCAGTCATTTGGGAGGGACCATTTATATACTTCTACCTAATCACTGCAAGGTCTTTGAGCATCTGAGCATCTGTCAGTCACGCATTTTTCCAATGCCACTGAAAAAATGTATGCTAATAATAGGAAATGCCTTTTTTAAACTAAGAACATTTTAAACTCCAATTCTTATGATAGGAGGAGTCACGTTCAGGTTAATTTTGTTAGAAAACAAAGACAGGATAGAGGAGGTTTCCAGAAAAAAAAGCAAATGCAATCACCCAATGAAAAACATATGGGAACATGGTATAGTCCATCAGAGACTGATCAAAATTGTAAAGATATTTGAAGCATTTTCTGTGCAGGTTTCTAGAAGTTTATGGGAGAAGAGAAAGAGGCCAGAATAAATGGTAGGAAAGTAGAGAGGGGGTCTCCCCATGGGTGGACCAGAAGAAACTTTGGAAAGGATAAAGTCTCACTTTAGGACGGAAGAGGAGAGCAATCCAAGAGGTCATAAAACCGCTGGAATAATAAATTAACATAAATTATCTGCCAAGATAAATGGCTGCTTATGGGGGGTTCAAATGCTACGACGACCCCCCTCCTTCCTGACATAACAGGGAATACAAGTCCCTCTTAGGCTGGGCTCCATTGACTTACATGTGACTGCTTCCAGGGCCGCCAATACTGGAAACCCTAATATAGGGGAATGTTGCATTTAAAAATTGCTGGAAATTCTCCAACTAATTCTGTACCAGTCCCCAGCACACAAACAACTTCGCGACCACAAAAAAATACATTGGTGGTTTATTTACTAAGGGTCCCGTGGCCGCATTTTCACAGATTTCCTGACCTTTCGGGGGTCGTGCCGACTTTCACCGCGACCACAATCGGGGGGTCCGACGGAATCAGACTACGTGCAGGATTTAACATTTACATTTGTGTCGCAGGCCAAGCACTTACATGCACCAGGAAGAAAAGGTGAACTCCCGGCGGACCTGAGCGGCTGAAGCGACAACATGAAGGATATCGGGCGCAGGATCTCATGAATCGCGGCAGAGTTCATCCTCGTCGGACAGTCCGGATTGGGGATCGCGCAGGGACTGGGAAGTAAATGTGCCCCATTGTCTTTTTACCTCCAGCCTACTTTTACCTACTAGCCCCCATAGGTAGGGGATGATAATGTGCTTCCTAGAATTCCTTCTAAAATAATCTCTGCAAAGTAATATGAAATGAGCAAAGAAAGAAGAGGCACTTTTTCGTGAGATGAGTCACCTTTAGAGCACCTATCAGTCAGTTCAGTTGGTTCTATAGTAACAAGAATCAGCATTATCTAGGGGGCTGCGGTGGCATGACTGATGAAATTAAAATAAGAGAGGAGAATTTGTTAATATAGAATAAATGTCATACATGTTTATTATGGAGGTATCCCTAGCTCTGTATGAAGGTGTGTGCGGTTATATATACTTACAAATAGAGTTAGATCATGGACTAGTCAACCAGGTAAAACTCTCTTGTCTTGCCAGCTGAGACTTATTCTAACACATTATAAATACATGTCAATAGGTTGCTTAGCTAAAAATTGTTATTTTGAGATATCAAATAAAGGAAAGATTGTCAATTATGATAATAATCCTTCTTTAAAGTGAAAATGATCTATTCTGTGGCCTTTTTCAAATTCTTTTTTTAGTTTTCTTCCTTGCACAGCCAACGCTACGGAACGAAGGAGACCGGTCTTTACAGGAGACAAGGACTTCATAACTGCCAGTAATGTTCATTACTGTTTCCATGGAGGACTAACAGCTTAATGTAATACACATTTACTGAGCAGGTAGTACGACGATCCTGTTCCTATTATCTACAACTCTTAAATAATATGTCAGCATATCCATTCCAAGTAATATAAAGAGGCACAATAAGGAATAATTACAGAGCTACAAAAACATTTAAAAGAATATTCAGCACCAAATGCTCCTGATCACTTGTCATTTTCCCCCTTTGAATTTCCCGAGCTCTGTAATGTATCACATTACCAGAATATGTGTGGGGAGAGCCGAATACTTAAAATATTAGAGGGGATAGGCATGAACACGGTAAAAAAAAAATATATATATATACGGCGTATATATATACATACATATATATATATATATATATATATATATATATATATATATATCAGCAGCAGCACAGTCACACATCATGGGACACATATACAAACACAATAAGTCATAGTGCAAAAACATCATCAGTTGAAACAATAGATATACATAAATACAGTGGGGACATTTATTAGAAGTGTCTGAGGTAAAACTGCTTAACCAATCAGAGCTCAGCTTTTATTTTATAAACAGCTGTGGGAAAATCAAAGCTGAGCTCTGATTGGTTGCCATGAGCAACTAGAACAGTTCTGCTCTCCGACACTTCTAATAAATCTCCCCTACTGGGGGTAATTCATCATTGTCGTTTTTGTCTATGCTTGGCGTTGTTTTGATGCAGTTTTGGTATCTTTGCATCTTTCTATTGCGCCAGATGAACATGGAATACTGCAAAGTCACTTTAAAATGCGCCAAATTCATTATTTGCATAGGTTGCTTTTCACAAAACTGAGCTGAATTCATGATTTGTGATTGGCGCACATTTTGTTTTGCCGCCACTAGAAATAGGAGAAAAACCACTACCAAATTTATCAAGAAGCATCATGGGACATGTGCGCGCCACAAAAAAAAAATTAAAAAATGCGAGAAATGACAAAAATAAAAATATTATCAGACCCCCAAAAACTAATATATCCACCATACATAGACTCACTTTAGAAATTCAGATATAAAACAAGAATGGAATTGAACAAACCAAGTCAAAAACAAATTGGTGATGATCTCCCCTCAGTATGTGTATAATATTATATATAAGCACATACACTGGAGGTCAAAACTGGAAAAACAACACACAAATTTCCTAAATATCAGGTCCTATGTGAATATATCCTAAGATGAAGGAAATAGCAGTATTTAAGTTTTTTTATAAATTGTATATACATTCATTCTACTTTCAGGAGGGACTTTTCCGCAGGCCATTAGATAACACAATGGGGGAATTCATCATTGCTCCTGCACCAGAAAATGAAGGATTTGCACCAAAAAAAAAATAAAATGCCTTCCGACACGTTTATGAAGACTTTTAGACCAATATTTGGCCTTTTTCTGACTCGTCTAAAAAAAAGGGGGGCATGGCCTTGTAAAAGGGGCGTCATTTTGGAGAAAGGAGTGTGGCCATATTGAAATTAGTCCAAAAAAACAAGCTATCAACCAGCTCCATAGCCAAAAAAAATGTTATGCCACTTGGAAGACGGCAATGCAAAAATGATAGAATTTTCCCCACATTAGGGTGTTATTTGGCAAATTTAGTAAAACGTAAGAAAAAATATTCATGTCTGGTATCCCCGTAATCGTATCAACCCAAGAATAAAGATAACAGGATTATTAGGCAAACGGTGAACACGGAAAAAAAAAAGGGAAAAAATCCAGTACAAGATTGATTGATTTTTACCCTGCCCCCAAAAAAAGTTCTAGTTTTCAACAGTAGGGGATACATACCAACCCCAAATGGTTAAACACTGGAAAAAGCATCTATCCTGCAAAAAATGCATAACATGGCCCCAATAGTGGAAAGCGAAAATTTTATAGCCTACAAAAGGGGGTTCAATGAGGAAACTAAAATCCTGGCAGCTGCAGGGGCGCTCCTTCCCTTCTGCACCTCGCTGTGCCCCATAAACAAGTGATGCACATGTGGGGGGGTCGCTGCACTCGGACGATTGTAGAACAAATTGTAATGGTGGGTTTTATCTTTTTATCTTTTGGAAATGTGTACATTTTAGGGCTAAATGAACGTATAACCGAACACAATTTTGACCATTCTACATTTCACCTCCATTTTTGTTTCATTACTATTGAAGATCTCAAAGGGTAACAATCTTCCTAAAAGCTGTTTCTGATAGCTTGAGGGTGAAGATTTGAAAAATGGGTTGGTTATATAGGGGGTTTTTTGATGCTAAATATGTTAAAAAATTTCATTTCAAAAACGGAATTATCCCCAACATATTCAATTTGAAACAGAAAATTATTCGATTTGTAAGTCCACTTGACATCAAAATAATTATCCAGACATTTCAAAAAATGATGAAATGTTAAAGTAGACATATGGGAACTGTTATCAGCAACTTATTTAGGTGGTACAATCTATCTCTTCCTGAAAATAAATGATTTAAAATTTCGACAATGGCAAATTAAAAAAAAAACATAATTTTTTTCTTTTTTTTGTAAATAAACACAAAACTTAATCATCCGACATTTACCACTAAAATGAAGTACAACATGTGGGGAAAAAACAATCTCAGAATCGCTTTGATAGTACACAGTTTTCAACAGTTATAACCATATAAAGCGACGCAAGCAGAATCCAAAAAATCGGGCTGAGCCTTAAGCTACAAAATGGCTGCGTACACTGCAATTTACTACGGTAAGCACCTAACTTATAGCACTTAAACACATCTAATATACAGGGGACCCCCACTAGTGTAAGTTATGAACAGTAGGGAATTTAATGGTACTCAGGAGTTGTGTGGTGTACCACTCCAGTATCAATTTTCTATAGAATCATTACATTACTATAATGATGTGTTCAAAAAAGGGCATATGCAATGAAAACATTAAAAAGAGCACTGAGCAAAACTTACACACCACAAAGTTATTGAAAAGTAGGTTGTTGAAAAATGTTTTTGTTTTATGTGTTTTTTTAAAAAGATGGCCACATAATATCAGAAGATAATATGTATGTGGGGGAACATTATTCCTTTTAAAATTTTAAAAAAAATTTCATAAGATAAAAGAGGTTTCCTATTGGTCATCTGTAGCAGATATTGTATAAGCTTTTTTTTAAGACATGAGACTTGAGCAACCTACAACTTGTAGGGTTTAATCCCCTGGTTTAGATAGATCTAGTCCCCTTATGTACATCCATTGCAATCTGCAATACAAACTGCTTTTGAATTTCAATTCAGACAGATGCTTAAACAGTGGTATGTCACATCCTGCACCATAAAAATCCAGCCTGATAAACCAGGGACACTAATCTCAGTATCCAAGCATTGTGACTGTGGTATCCCTTTCTTATATTTGTATCTCATTTGCAATGAAGGCAGAAGGACTCCTGGAGGTGGAACCAGAGCCCCTTCCTGTTGTGGTTCATAGGATGTACACTGGTCCAAGAGCATTTTCTCCTGCTGCTCACTTGTAACAGCCGTGAAACTGCAGCATGGAGGGGCTCATTAGCTTAATTTAAAACATTGTCCATCAATAACAAATATAAGAATATCACATAGTTACAGTGTCCTGGGTTTATCATGATGGATTTTGATGGTAAAGCTGTGGCTGAACACTTGGGATAATAATGAGATGCTGCAGGACACAGTATACATGGCAATTTACATTGCTGGTTTAGTAGCCAGCATATGTGTAAGATAGTATAAATCTCATCCACATGGTGCTATTATAGATGCAGGGAATGATTGCCAGGGAGTTCGCGGCACTAAAAACCCGCCGCTGTCCCTCCCCAGCCTAAGGGTGTTACATTCTGCTGATTTATGCCGTCTTTTTCTGAGTATGGAAATTGTTTATTTAATGCATTTTTTACATAGTCAAAGGGAATATAAGCCATACCTAAACAATACTTTTTTTTAATGCTTTTTTGTGTGTTTTGGGCTATTTGCAATTTTTCGCCAATTAACATCTATATAATGGGGCAGATTCCACATGTGGATCCGCAGCATGTCAGGACTGCAAATATGAAACTCAAATTCAGGGGCCTGTTTCAGACGTCCACATTTTGCCAAGCAGATTTTGAATCTATGAGAAATATTTGTTATAACTCTTGGGTTCAGGCTCAGGGGAGTGGCCAGGCTGCCCGCTTATCTATGGAAAAAATATGCAAATGTTTCTCAGCAGAGTGGTACCTAATAAAGTGGCCGGTGAGTGTATAATGTAATAAAGAATAACATGTTTACGTGGCCCTTTAATCAGTCCATTGAATTCCTCTGTGGGCAGAGCAGAAAAGGACAGAAGAATGGGCGCTGGTCAAATACTGTCACCGTCCTCACCTGCCTGGGCAGGTCATGTGATCAAGCACTATCTTTGGCTTGTAGTCAGGTTGGTTGCAGTGCATCCAGTATAGCCAGTGTTGTAGTGAGATGTCATCATCAGTGAGGTAAGTTGCAGTGATGGCGTTACACACATCATTCATGGTAACAGAGCAGGACAGTCTGTTAATCACTGGGAGCAGAGCATAAGAGGTAGGGAGTTACTGAGTACGATGGATCATGGGACTTGTAGTTTCCATTGGCGGCCATCTTTGTTGATAACTCTGCATACTTTTCAGAGGCCATAACATTTGTGAAGCATAAAATCAAACATATTTAAGTTCCATATTGAAATAATGACATTGGAGCTTTGTTATACTCCTTTTTTAAGCATTTTGTACTAGAGGTCCGTATTCCTGAATCCCCCTTAATGACATGAACCACGAAACCTCCACACGGAAAATCATTTCTGATGATTTTTTCACAGCATTTGGATGAAATTTGGTTGACAACAGTCACTACAAGGAATTTTCGGCTCAGAAGTATTTGGTGTTTCATTGCTGTGGGCACACTATGGTCTGTTGCCCATGGTTTGATCGAAGAACACGTTTTATGCACTGGGCGGTTTTTCCAGTCCAAACCTCGAAAACACTGGACTTACATGACATTCTGAATGGTCCCTCCATGGTTATGAGAATATCCTGCCAGTGTACAGAGCTTGTTTCATCGGATTGAAAACTGTCTGATAGACAAACCACCTAACAGCGCAACCTCAAACATTCAGTTCCAGGCAAGACCTCAACAGCGCCAGCCTTTAAACGAGGACCTATAAGGTTGATTGGGCCCCAAAAAATCACTGTATAATAACATCGGACTAAACATCTTGAAGATTCCCCATTCTGGCTTGCAGCAAGTGAACTAGGATAATGACCCGGCTCCATTGCTCTGTGCCATATATGCGGGCCTGAGGAGTGATGCCGGGGTGTACTATGCCGCTATGCTCAGGCAAGCCGAATGGAACGAGGAAGGAGGCGAGTCATGAAAACCCATGCCAATGCCACACGGATGTACGTAGCTGTGGAAGAATAGCTTGGAAGCTGAATAACAAACAGGAGATGTTCTCCAACTTTCAAATTGTGATATTGAATTTTTTCCCACTGATTCCTATGGGAGCCTTAACATTATGGTCCCAGCCCTGTACAGTTCTCCACAAGATCCCAGGCTTTATAATATTTTTTATAAGCACGACGGAGTGTAAGTACAATTTACTATTTCAAATTTCCACCAAGCTTTACACCATGTTGTCCAGAAGTTTTGTGTATTACGCGCACTCCTTGTTACCACTTATGGATTCTTCAGGTCTATTTGCACAAAAATCAAAGCTCCTCGAATTTGAACATGGTGTCACAGAGGAAAGGCCAGAGAAGGCAGAAAGGTTACATTCCAACAACACATTGATTGTCATAACTCTGTGATATTGTAAAAATGAAGACACCTACCTGAAAATCCTCTCTCTCTCCACATGAGAACAAACAGATTCTGTTGATAAATGGAAGTAACCAATGAAAATTGTCATCTGCTGCTCTATACTTTGTGATCGATGTTGTAAGTCTTTCATTCTAAACCAAAGGTAAAACACAATGAAAAGGTAAACCTCAGAAGTGCATATTTTGGGGTTTTCAGGTGATTTATACTTCCTAATGTCTGTGAACATGTTTGTGCTGTCTTTTAGTTTGACCGTATTCTTTCAACAATGTAATAAACAACATCACGTCCCATTGGTGTCATCAAACAATACATGGACTCATCTTACAGAAATCTCATTTGCTTTATGCATATGAACAAACAGTACCTTGAGATGTTGCAGTACACTGGTGTCAGAAGCATATCTTCTTTAAATCCCCGAGACTGATGGTTTTGCTAAAAAACAATTATACAAATTATGAAAAGAGTACTGTCGCTCCTGTTGGCTACCGCAAGCTCTCCCTCCCACTAATATGCATGCTCAGCCTTGTCCTGCCCCTGCATTAAGCTGAGAATATTCATCATTGTGTTGTCCCTGAAGGCAGAAGTAATCCATCACATGCACATCTCCCCCAGCTGCTAGTTATAAGTATCCAGCTCAAGTTGATTAGTCGGTCTGTGACAGTTCAGGAATTCCATGTAATGTGTAACCAGTATGCACCAGCTTTATCAAGGTCCTAATTTTAGTTGTTTTTGACGCAAAACCACTTAATTCAGGGATTAAACAAGATATATTTCTCGCATCCGTGGTACAGTGTAGCTACAGCATTAAAGTGTGTGTTTGGTTCACATGCATAAAACAAATGGTAGATGTTCCTTTAAATCGATCCCCTTACAGGCAAATCACCCTTAAATAGCAGGACTCCTTCTCCCCCACATGATTGAACGCTTTAGAGCCAGCTTCTCAGACTCCTGAATGATAATTCTGTTAAAATATATTGAATATATAATTATCTTGCTCCCCTAGTGATGACTATTATGGACTCTCACAGTAGCCATTATAACATGCCCACATTAGCAAAATATCATCACAATGTCCCCACACATAGCCAAAATAGTAACAGTGCCCCACAGTACAATTATATTTGTCCAGGCTGCAGAGGTTAGAGGATCCTCTGGACCACTGCGGCGACTTGACAGAACCACTACCTGGGACTGGAGTCTAAGTGGCCACCCAGTTTCACCAGTAGCCCGCTGCAAAGCGGCTGGACTTGCTGCGGCGTGGGTACCACCCGGTCGTTCCACAGGCCTTGACTTGTTTGCAGTGGCAGCCAAGGTCGAGTGTTCAGAAATGGCAAAGAAGCGAAGTCAGAAACGGAAATCGGGGTCACAATGGAATCACAGCAGAATAGCCCAGGCACCAAGCACAGCTTTCTCTAAGACATCGAGGTACGAATATACAGCAGTGCTTGCAGGAGAGCCAGGCTGAAGTAGATTCCCAGGAAATGGGCCGGTGGCATTATTGGTGCGCTGGCCATTTAAATCTTCTGACAAGCTGGTTGTGCCACCCCAGGAGTCGGGATGGCCGAAGAGGATGTCACAGGAGCCAGGAGCTGGTGTGAGAAGCCTGGCGGCGCACCCAGCGGGGAAGGAGGAGCACGGATGAGCCATGACCTGCCAATACTGAACACCCTTGACAATAGTTTACAGTCAACCCACAGTAGGCACATATTGTCAACAAATGCCTCCAAATATAGTACATGGCCTACATAGTAGCCATTTTATTCCCCCAAGTAGGCAAACATACCGCACACAAAAGGGGAATCTGGAACACAGTCTGACTTCCTCAGGTTCTCTCAAGAAGGGCTGTTAAGTTAACATCTGTTAGTGAGTAACGATAGAACCAGTGTATTTGTAAAATGGCCATTCTTAGATTGCCTAGCAAGGAGCGGTGTCATGTTCTTGAACAGGATCCACAAGAACAAATTGGTTCTCATCTGTAATAAATCATTTTACAAATTCGTTACCAGATTCAACCCATAATTAATCTTCACTTTTAAAATGAGATCACATTTCCATTTCTATATAGGCCATCAAACATACCAATCAAAACCCAATAGACATGATTCAGTTTCTTTACATTAAACTACAAAAAACATAAGTTGGTGTAATGCCATTATATGGTGGACCTAAAATAGTCATTATGGGACTCCACTGTCCATCTGCATGCTCTGATCACTAATAGAAGTTTAAATGGAGGCAATGAGACATATAAGGCTTATAAGAGATTGTTACCCCATGCGCCATGCCCTTTGGCACTTCTACATTCCACTACTCAGCATTCCACATACAAGGTCCAGGACATGGTTTTGCCATCACAGATGACTAAAAAGAAAACATCTACCATTTTTGTTTTTATATATTGTGAAGCAAAGATACCTAGAATGCTGTAGTGACACTGAGGGCAGAACACACATCTTGTTAATCCCGATAAACTGGTTTTGTTTAAAAAGCATTTATAAAACTTTAGGACCTAGAAAGCTGGGTGCTCGCTGACTGCAGTACTAAACACATTACATGGTTTCTTCCTGAACGCCTGGACAGGGTACTAATGACCTGAGTCTGGATGACTCATACACGGCAGCTAGGGGGATGAGGGTGAGGGGAATGTAAACAGATGCGCAAGAAGCGCTGAAATAATATCCCTAAATGGTAAAAGTTTGCCAGTATATTTTGTGGATAACACAGCAGGGTGGCGACAAAGTTAACAACTTTGATGTGGAATCCATGAAAACAACCCAAATTTCTGCCTGACACACCTCGTTTGATAAAGGGACGATGTATGGAGGCAGCTATATGGACGACTTTTGGAGGTAGCAATGGAGACAACGTGTGGAGGCTGCTATGGAGACAATTTAATTTGGATAGTGCCTGTATGTGGCAGTCCCAAACATTTTTCAAACCAGAGGAGCAGGTAGGTGGCCCTCCAGTAAAATGGAATAGATTGAGTGCCTGTATGTGGCAGTCCCAAAAATTGTTCAAACCAGAGGAGCAGGTAGGTGGCCCTGCAGTAAAATGGAATAGATTGAGTGCCTGTATGTGGCAGTCCCAAAAATGTTTCAAACCAGAGGAGCAGGTAGGTGGCCCTCCAGTAAAATGGAATAGATTGAGTGCCTGTATGTGGCAGTCCCAAAAATTGTTCAAACCAGAGGAGCAGGTAGGTGGCCCTGCAGTAAAATGGAATAGATTGAGTGCCACATACAGGCACTCAATCAATTTCATTTTACCCCTAGACACAACCGTACCTTTGAATTAGGGTGGCGGATATCTTGGATCATGAAAAGAGGGAGAGAAGCTACAGGCTGTGAAAACAGATATGTAGGCAGAGGATGACACAGTGTATAGGATCTCTGGACTCATTATGTTTATCTCTGATCTGCCTCATCTTTTCTATGTCAGATACTAGCTTAGTGTTCAGAAGGTAAATAAAAGTTGTATATAAACATTTTACCATGATCATCAACCACATTTTACAGCACAACAGCTCTTACAGAATAGATGGGATCATAATGGGGCAACATTTACTACCAGGTGCAGTAGCGATCCCGCGGCGCATTGTCCGACGAGGGGATTCGGTCTGTGGGATTCAAAAGGTTGTGCCCACGATACCAGATGTGGTCGCTGCTGCCCCAAAGGCTCCGCCGGAGTCCCAGTCCCAGTGCTTGATTTGCAACACACATCGTTTTTTTTTTTTTAAATTCATGAGTTTTTCTGAATCGTTGGGTTGTCCAATGGCCACGGACCCCAATTCTGACGCCTAGAAAGCCGGCGACAAAGCACCACAATCGATCGCATACGCCAAAAACCGGGGCAAGTCGGGTGCAACAGGGGAAATATTCTGGAAAACCCGAAGAAAGTGCGCATTCGGACCCTTAGTAAATGAGCCCAATGGTCTGGCACTCTGGAATCTTACACTAAACCACCACTAAGTGATAGAACACTAACAGCAATAAAACTGAGGAAAATTATAAAGCTAAGGGTAATCTTTATTGTGTTGTAAGCATCAATAGGGGATTGAAAATTTAAGAATTTTTCTTTCGTGGAAAGAGCCTTTAATGTTATAAGTCCACCAGCAGAGGTCTGCCTTTACAGAAATTCCACAGCAGAGCCCCCTTAACTGAAATGTCCCAACAGAAAATGCCCCCCTTCAATGTAATGTCCACAGAGAGCCACTTTTAAAGAAATGTCCCACAGCAGAGCCCCCCTTTACAGAAAAGTCCACATCAGGGTTTCCCCTTTAATAAAAAGTACCAGGCAGATCCCCCATTTAATGAAATGTTTACAGCAGAGCCCCCTTTACATAAATGTCCACAGCAGAGCCCCTTTAAGAAAAGTCCACAACCAGATGCCCCCCCTGTAATTAAAAAGTCCAAGCACATGCCCCGCTTTACATAAATGTCCACAGCAGGGCCCCATCTTTACAGAAATGTCAACAGCAGAGATCCATCCTCCATTAATAAAATGTCCAAACCCTCTATCCTCTCCTTCTCCCCATGGCTCATTCTTCACTACACTATATCTACACTGACGTCACATGGCCACGACACCCCCACATCATAGTGTATGCTCCAGGACAGGAAGGAGAAGACAGAGTCGCTGGTCAGGGGAGAAGAACCGGAGGTGAGTTTAGATTTTTTTTTAAGACTCATGGGGGATCTTCATATAGGCCCAGGTATGGGCGGCTGTGGGCCCCTCAAGAGCCTCCCATGCCGCTCTATATGAAGATCTGCCACTGGCAGCAACACGTCTTAGCCTCACCCTGCACTTCCTATAATCAGTGGGCATACAGTGGGATGGGGTAAATGCTCCTTCAGGATGTAACAGCCTGTAAATCTGCAGCACAGAGGGCTGTGATAACACACCCACAACCTTTCTCGTTCATTTACATAATTTTACAAGCTGATTTTAACAGGAAGGAGGCCATGGATAAGAAATATAATAAGATTACCACAGTAGCAGTGCCTGGATTTATCAATACTTGCAGCTGTTTTATCATGCTTGGTTTTTATCAGAATTGGTGCTAATTAGAGATGAGCGAACACTAAAATGCTCGGGTACTCGTTATTCGAGACGAACTTTTCCCGATGCTCGAGTGCTCGTCTCGATAACGAACCCCATTGAAGTCAATGGGAGACTCGAGACATTTTTCAAGGGGACCAAGGCTCTGCACAGGAAGCTTGGCCAAACACCTGGGAACCTCAGAAAGGATGGAAACACCACGGAATGGACAGGAAACGCAGGGGCAGCATGCATGGATGCCTCTGAGGCTGCCTAATACGCACCATTATGCCAAAATTATGGGCAACAGCATGGCCATGACAGAGTGACAGATGAGCTTAGATAGCATCTAAAACATCAATAATTGACCTGACACTATAGGGGACGGCATGCAGAGGCAGCGGCAGCGGAAGGCTAGAGTGTGGCATGGCGACATCACCCTAAATGGACTAGGCTTCAAACCAATGGGTGGCAGAGAGGAACAAAGGAGGTGGCAGAGCGTCTAAATAATATCGGTACATGATAAAAGTTTGCGTATATTTTTGGATTACACAGCAGGGTGGCGACAAAGTTAACATGGAAGCATGAAAACAACCCAAAATCTGCCTGACACAGCTCGTTTGATAAGGGGACCATGTAGGAGGCAGTGAACTCAGTAGTAGATTAAAGGTGCTGCAGTTAAAACTATGTTAGTTGGATCTTGGCATGGAGCTGGCGCGTCCGCTGCCAGGCGAGCTTTCGCCAATCCAAGCCCCTGTACTAGAGCTACTCCCCAAACAGCACTTCTAAGAACCTTTTTGTATAAGATCAAGTGTAGTAGCGTTTCTTATAGTTTAGGATATGCGGCGGTGAGGGGAATGTAAACAGATGCGCAGAAGCGCTGAATAATATCCCTAAAGGTAAAAGTTTGCAAGATATTTTGTGTGGATTACACACAGCAGGTGGCGACAAGTTAACAACTTTGATGTGAATGCCCTGTAATAGCTTTTGGGCGGTGTGCCTATCGCCTAGGCCTCAGAAGTTTCAAGCACTGCCTGCTGTCGCCTTAGCGACGGCACTGCTGCTGTGCCTAGAGCTACCGACTGATGGCGCCATGCCCACGGATGGTAATTGGAGGAGGAGGGAGGTGGAGGAGGGGTGGGAGGAGGTATAGTAGGCCTTGAGACCTGGACCGAGGTTAGGCCCAGCGCAATTCTCTGCGTCGGCAGTAATGACAGCCCCAGGTTCAGACTCGGTCCCAGCCTGCACCAAGTTAGTGTAGTACGTTTTATAAGTTTGGGATATGGTGGTGAGGGGGAATGTAACAGATGCGCAAGAAGCGATGATTCGCATGGAGCTGGCGTTCCGCTGCCAGGGAGCTTTCGCCAATCCAAGCCCCTGTCTCTAGGCTACTCCCCAAACAGCACTTCTAAGAACCTTTTGTATACAGATCAAGTGTAGTAGCGTTCTTATAAGTTTAGGATATGCGGGTGAGGGGAATGTAAACAGATGCGCAAGAAGCGCTGAAATATATCCCTAAATGGTAAAAGTTTGCCAGTATATTTTGTGGATAACACAGCAGGGTGGCGACAAAGTTAACAACTTTTGATGGGAATCCATGAAAAACAACCCAAATTCTGCCTGACACACCGGTTTGATAAGGGACGATGTATGGAGGCAGCTATATGGGACGACTTTTGGAGGGTAGCAATGGAGACAACGTGGGAGGCTGCTATGGAGACAATTTAATTTGGATAGTGCCTGTATGTGGCTAGTCCCAAACATTTTTTCAAACCAGAGGAGCAGGTAGGGGGCCCTCCAGTAAATGGATAGATTGAGTGCCTTATGTGGCAGTCCCAAAATTGTTCAACCAAGAAGGAGCAGGTAGGGCCTCCAGTAAATGGAATAGATTGAGTGCCTGTATGTGGCAGTCCCAAAATGTTTCAAACCAGAGGAGCAGGTAGGTGGCCCTCCAGAAAATGGAATAGATTGAGTGCCTGTATGTGGCAGTCCCAAAAATTGTTCAACCAGAGGCAGGTAGGTGGCCCTGCAGTAAAATGGAATAGATTGAGTGCCTGTAGTGGCAGTCCCAAAAATGTTCAAACCAGAGGAGCGGTAGGTGGCCCTCCAGTAAAATGGAATAGATTGAGTGCCTGTATGGCGTCCCAAAATGTTTCAAACCAGAGAGCAGGTAGGTGGCCCTCCAGTAAAATGGAAAGATTGAGTGCCTGTATGTGGCGAGTCCCAAAAATTGTTCAAAAACCAGAGGAGCAGGTAGGTGCCCTGCAGTAAAATGGAATAGATTGAGTGCCTGTATGTGGTGAGTCCCAAATGTTTCAACCAGAGGAGCAGGTAGGTGGCCCTCCAGTAAATGGAATAGATTGAGTGCCTGTATGTGGCAGTCCCAAAATTGTTTTAAAACAAGGAGCACGGTAGTGGCCCTCCAGAAAAATGGAATAGATTGAGTGCGTATGTGGCCCTCCAAAAATTGTTTCAAACAGAGGACGGTAGGTGGCCTGCAGTAAAATGGAATAGATTGAGTGCATGTATGTGGCAGTCCCCAAAAATTGTTAACCAGAGGAGCCGGTAGGTGGCCTGCAGTAGTAAAATGGAATCGATTGAGTTTGCTGTATGTGGCAGTCCCAAAAATTGTTCAAACCCGGGAGCAGGTAGGTGCCCTGCAGTTTAAATGGAAATAGATTGAGTGATGTATGGCAGGTCCCAAAAAAATTGTGCAAACCAGGGAGCAGGTAGGTGCCTGAGGTAAAATGGAATGATTGAGTGCCTGTATGTGGCCAAAAGTCCCAAAAAGTTTCAAACCAGAGGAAGCAGGTAGGTGGCCCCCAGTAAAAGGGCACTAGCTGAGTGCATGTATGGGCAGTCCCAAAAAATTGTTCAAACCAGAGGATCAGGTAGGTGGCCTGAGTAAAATGAATAGATTGAGTGCTGTTATGTGGCAGTCCCAACAAATGGTTTCACACCCGAGGAGCAGAGTAGTGGCCTCCAGTAAAATGGAATAGATTGAGGGACTGTTGTGGCAGTCCCAAAAATGTTCATCAAAAAGAGGAGCAGGTAGGTGGCACTGCAGGAAAGTAAAATGGATGATTGAGTGCCTGTATGTGGCCCAGTCCCAAAAATGTTCAACCCAGAGGAGGAAGGTAGGTGGCCCTGCAGTAAGGAATAGATGAGTGCCGTATGTGCCAGTCCCAAAAATGTTGCAAACCAGAGGAGCAGGTAGGTGGCCCTCCAGTAACATGGATAGGATGAGTGCCTGTATGTGGCAGTCCCAACAATTGTTCAAACCAGAGGCGCAGGTAGGTGGCCCTGCAGTTAAAATGAATAGATTGAGTGCCTGTATTGTGGCAGTCCCAAAAATTTTTTAAACAGAGGACACCGGGAGGTGGCCCTCAGAAAAATGGAATAGATGGAGTGCTGTATGTGGCACTCCACAAATTGTTTTCAAAAACAGAGGACGGGTAGGTGGCCCTCCAGAAAAAAATAAATGCAAAATACTATAGGTAGAGCCAGTGGGCCCTGTTCAAAAAATAGCCGTTTCTCTGCTTTACTGTACCAAGAGCAGGGGAGAGGAGGAACCTGAGGAGGAGGAGAAGGAGTGGATAATATTAAGGTTGAAGCTTCCTTCAACCTGCTGGAGATTGGAAATTAGGCGAACTCCATGCTTAGTCATCTTGATAAGCGTTCAGCATGTCAGCGCTGTCAGTCGACAGGCGTGTACGCTTATCGGTTGATGATGCCACCAGCTGCACTTGAAAAAACCCGCTCGGAACAGACGCTAGCGGCAGGAAGGCAAGAACCTCCAAGGCGTAGAGCGCCAGTTCGTGCCACATGTCCAGCTTTGAAACCCATTAGTTTGTAGGGAGCTGTTGATCATTTAGGAAGAGGTATGGTACGCTACGTACTCCCTCACCATCTTTGTAAAGCTAGCCCTACTCTGCCGAGGACTGGGGACAGGTGAACAGTGTCTTGCTGGTGGTGACAGAAAGCTGGCAAAAAGCCTTGCCAAGCGTACCCTTGCCAGTGCTGGACAAGCTGCCGGCTCGCTACTATCCCTCGCTACTGCCCGCAGAACTACGCACTATGCCGATAGCGAGTCCAGAAGGGAAATACTGTTTCAGCTTGTGCACCAGGGCTGCTGGTATTCATGCATTCTCACACTCTTTCCCCTATCCAGGGGGATGAGAGTGGGAAGATTTTGCTTGTACCGTTGGGTCCAGGAGAGTGAAAAAAAAACACCCAGTAATCGTGCGGGAATAAAATTCTGAAAGCGAGAGTCACGGGATAGCAGCCTAGCATTAAATTGCCATATGCGCCAGATACCAACGCGTAAGATTCACTCCCTCATGGCATGACTGTTCCATTTCCTCCCTCCTCCAACTCCTCCAACTCCTATTCTTCTGCCATACACGCTGAACGTGAAGGACTCAAACAAGGTCCCCTCTTGTGTCTCGCCACCATTCGCCTCATTTCATCCTCATCCTCCTCCACCTCCACTCCTCCGATATGCGCGGAAGAAACAGACTCAGGGTGCGTTGGCGATCAACAAGGGCTATTCTACCCCGTCTCTTGATGGACGAGCGCCAAAGCTTCCGATTCATGCTGAAAGAGAGGTTTTTTCAACGCCCAAGCAGCGGGATGGGAGGCTTGATGATGGAGGCATCGCCACTGACCCTCTGTGTTGAATCCTCAAGTACTCAGCACCTGACAGATATAAGACATCCACGTCACTCCTCATTGTAGCTTGAGAGCTGATGGACCTGACTACCAGTTATGGTGCCGTGAATTGGCAGTCACAATCGCTCTGCGCTGTGGTTTAAACTCTGGATAACATCGTCAGTGTTGGAATTCAACCTCGTGGGCACGCGCACAACAGCGGTGAGCGGGCCAGTTGGAGGCGGCGATAGCGTGCCCTGAGAGTGGCAGATCTGGGCTGGCTTCTGAAATGCGCACAGATGCGGCGCACCTTCGGATCCCTTAAACGTAAGTCACACTTAAGACACTGCACACACTTGAGATCAATGCACACTCGCCGCCAAGCTCATACACTCGCTTTGCTAATGCTTTTTTAAAAGTTATCTGCCACAAAAATCTGCAGAGCTCACTGCACAAGATCTGGCTGCAAATATTCAGCCGCCATCCATGCAGATTTAAGTATTTAACACCATTTCAAGCCCTATGCGATCATTTTCTGTGTTTAGTCTCGCACTAATAAAGATTGTGAGTTTGCATTTGCTAAGAGACTGGAGTGGTGTCTTGTTTCTGCTTTAATCCCCAGTACCGGTAGATTTTGGTTATGGCAAGTTAATTTGAAAGACACCTTACACTGAGAAGGGCTTGTTGAGCTCTAGATAAAGATGTTTAACACCACATACCAAAAGTAATCATTGTAGAGTCAATATATGCAACACTGCCATGATAGGAGAACATAGGAACGAAAGTAAGAAATTATTGTCAGGTATCATCTGGAAAAAGGAACAAAAAAGATTCCTATATAACACTGTTTTCCCCAGATATAGATCTAAAGTAAAGGATGTTTAGTAACTTTAAAAGACACAAGATAGTGATTACTCTCTGGTTGTGAAATCCAACTACTGCCATCTCCATCTATATCTAAAAAATTGTTCTCTTCTCCATCGGTTTCAGTAATACAGTGGTTAAGAGTGCTAAGAGATTAGCATCCAGAAATTAGCATCACACATGCTCGACCACCACAAAATCTCAAATTGGGGACATGTGACCCCTGCACCCTATGACCATACATCTATACATATCCGAAAGTCACCTTGTTTACAGCAGTTGTTAGAACAATCAGTTGATTTCATGCTATTTAGTCATGTTTATAGACCCCTTACTCCCTCCCCTATTTATAATAAATCAGACCTGCCTGCAATTATATTTCAAGGCGTTTCTATGTATATACGGACATACATATATGCACAATTGACATTTTGTTTGTTTCTGGTTGGCATGATTCCAATGTTTTGAGTTTTTTACCACTGGGTTCTCTTACATTCTTGCTGATCAGGCTAACACCGAGCTTTATATTAATATTTAATCCCCTTCTTTTACGACAATACTATCACAGGGTTTGTAATAGACAGCTGTTGTTTGAAACCTGTAGACTTAGAAAGTAGGTAATGAGGAGACGCTAATCAATAACATATACATGGCGCTTTCTTTCTAATTATCTACCAAATTGCAGAGAATGATACTTTGATTATATGTTTAAAGCAACTGAATAGTAAAGCAAGCTCTTCTTTTTGTTGTTGTTTTATGCTACTTTCGCTCCTGTCCATTTGTATATTGTATGGTAATGGGTGCTCCTGTGACCCATATGCAGGCACACCCATGCCACTCTCTGCTTCCCAGGATCGCCGTTGTCTCACTCACCTCCTTGATCCAGCGTTGGTGGTCCGGCATCACGCCTACCACTCCTAATGGGGCGCATCCCGGCCTTGGAGATTTCAACAGCGCATATGATTGGCGTGGGCCACCCACCGTTCTGTTGAATTTCCAGCCCCTTCCTGTGTTCCCTGCTGGATCTTTGTGTCTCTATGCCTGTAGGAGAAAGCTTTGTTCCTTGCCTTTTTGGATTTTATACTGATTTCCCATTGTGACCTTCAATTCCTTTCCTGACTGTCCTGACCCTCTCTACGTTCCAAGACTTGATCCTGTGCTGCTGTCCTCGACCATGCTTCTGCCTCAGGACTTACTCGCCTTGGCCACCACCACGGGAAAAAGTCACGCTCTGTGGAGCGACTGGTAGAACACACTGCAGCAAGTCCAACCCGCTTTGCGTTGGGCTGCGTGAATGTGAAGAAGAAAAGGGTGACGGTGCCACTAGACTCTGCTCCCAGGTGTTGGCTCCAGTATCGTCCCGATGGTCCAATGGGTCCACTTACCCCTTGTTCCTGACAGTATGTTATGGGTTCAGACATTCTCTGCCTTGTATGGAGGCATAATATAGTAGCCATAGACTTCTGTTAGATCCTGCTGTACCCCAGCGTGCTCTAAATTTAAGGAAATCTACCACATGGATTCAGGATTTTACACCAAGCACATTAAACGAGGATATGTATGTCCTGAAACAGTCTCCAATACCCTATGCCTAATGTCCTTATTTTGGATTTTTTTTAAATGAGTTTTAAATTGCAATGAGACTCAAATGAGCCCAGGGCTCCTGTCTACATGACAGAAGCAATTTCTGGCTCTGCTGTCTGCTAACTATGCACGCCTCTGTTCTGCATTACTGCCTACAATCTCTCAAGGATCTACAGTCTGTAAAAATCTCACATCTATACAGTTTGCCTCCTCCCAGGAAATTGCCTATTTTACAAAACTGCAGGCGGAAACCGTTACCTATATGAAATTCCCCCAGATTTCTTTCTCATTCAAGTATGGGCTCTCTTTCAGGTATAATATAATAAACCTTTCTAGAAGGCAATGGGCACACAAACCTAACCCAGAACCTTGAATCTAGCTTTTAGATTGTGTGTGAACATACTACAATAACCTACAAATTTCCAGAAGGAATTTCCAATGAAGGAGGTCTCTTTTCGAAAAATCTATTTACATGGTTATACGTCACTCATATGCAGGGTGTAGGGTGTGCGTGTCGGGTTAGGGTACCAACCCAGATCAAAAATAGAATACAAAAACCTGGCACTCCAGATTTATGTAGAAAGATTGTATCACTTATTTCAAATCTCTCAGTAATCAAAAAAAAATAATTTGACGTTTTTGTCTATTGACCTTTACTCAGAACATGGATATATGGAGGTTACTGGGGGTAAAGCAGATAAGAAAGTGGCCAGGCTTAGCCGCAGGAAGCATGGGGTCCTGGTGTGGAGCAATCTCACTGCACTCATTGGAATAATCAGCATACGAAATGTCCTTCTGTAGATCTGTTTAACCTCAAAACCCAGAAAGTACAGTGATCCTTTGCTGATCTCACTTGTGAGTCTTAGGCCCTTTCACACTTGCGTTTTTTCACGCGCGTTTTCTGGGCTTTGCTTTGACGCGGCGAACTTGATTGACTCTGACCCATTTAACCAATAGGTCTTTTCAGACTTGCATTTTTTTTCACTCACAAAGCACGTTTTTAACGCGCGTTAATCTCAGGATGCTCTACTTTTGCTAGCATGCGCGTGTGAAAACGCACCATACAAGTTCTGGAGGACGGCATATCAAAAACGCATTGCACTCTGAGACACCTGCAAGTGACAATGCGTTTTTCACGCAGCAATTGCCATAGAAAAGATAGAGCTCAGCCCTGAGTCCATTGAAATTGCACTGAAATATGATTGGCGCTGGCCACCCACCCGTTCTGTTGAATTTCCAGCCCCTCCCCGTACCTCCAGCAACCAGAATTAATTACTGGTAATGTTCCAGCATCTGAGTCAGTTTATTTTGATGAAGTGTATGCAGCCTCTGAACAGGAAGTTAACAACTGGGGGACGATGACATCTGCTGTTTGAAGTTAGTAGAAAATGAAGTCCGTTAGGTTTTCTTTTCGGCATTTAGCCACTGCTTAAAAATAAGTGACACATGGAGGTTTTGGGACAAGGTGTTTACCCGGACCGGCAGGGTCAATGGGAAAATGGCGTTCTACTGTATACACAGGTTTATTTGTCTCTAGGCACAAGGCTAGGTTTCGTTTTCCTGAGAAATCGAATGAGCAAGAGTGGGGTGTTAGGAGCCAGCAGTAACCAGATATAAAGAGCCGTATGTGTACAGTCATCTCCATAAACTGTGTAGATCTTGATTGAATTTATTACAAAGTACTGGAAAATGTTTAAAAAATCTTTCCGTAAGCCGACACCCTTATTTTCTTGTGAACAACAGAGCTTATCATCGAAACCTCAGATATCCATTTTATTGCTTGTTTCTCTGAAGGAGGGAGGGCTTGTTTTATTAGACTTTTTTGCCATGTAGTTATTGTTAAAATTTTAAAGGGAGGTTCTTTATCTTTAATTCCTTTTTCTATTATGTAAACAGAAGGCTATTTAGTGAAAGATTCACGCACAATGGTGCCTGAAGCACACGTATATGAAAGTCTCTAAAATGAGGCATTCTCATCTGTAAACTTATCATTATATTAAGCAGCAGTGTGATCTGCATCCTATATAGTGCGCCCAGGTATTTGATGCTCGAAATTGCTGTAAGAAGTAGACATTGTTTATAGTGTATCCGGAAATGTTTAACGCAGTTGTCTAGAACTAACCAATGGAGTGGAGGTGGGAGATTTATCAAAGTGTCTAAATGGTAATGTGCAAAGTTAGACTAGTATAGAGTTTTATACTATATAATTTATATTTATATAGTCGCTATATTTCTTTAGCTCTTACATTAATAGGGGGGAAATATACACTTATAATAATACTTATCAGAGTACAAACGGTCATACTAGTCCCTACGGTGAGGAACCTGTCACAAGGCTTACCAGTCCTATGAGGATGAGGGGGTGACACAAGGCTTACAGTCTAGAGATGCCAATGGAGGAGGGTTGTGACAGAGTTACAGTCTATGATGGGATGAGGGGAGGGGTGGGTGACACAAGAGCTTACAGACTATGAGGAGATGGGAGGGTGGTGGACACAAGAGCTTACAGTCACTAGAGGAATGAATGGGTGACCAATAGTAAGTCATAGTATGGTGACATAATAGCTTAGGGACTGAGGGAGAGGTGACATCAAGAGCTTACAGTCTATGAGGATGTGAAGAGGTGAGCACGCAAACGAGCTTTACCAGTCTATGATGAAGGAGTTGACAGAAGAGCTTACAGTCTATGAGGATGAAGAAGGGTTACTAGAGCTTACAGTCTATTGGATGAGGGGGGTGAGGGTAACATAAGAGGCTTACAGTCTCATAGGATTAGAGGTGGGACATACAAGAGCTTACAGGTCATGAGGATAGGGGGTGATCCAAAAACAAACGACTTACAGTCTATGAGGCATGAGGGGGTGACACATATAGCTACAGTCTATGAGGAGAGGTGGACACAAGAGCTTAGTCTATGAGGATGATGGGGTGACAAAGAGCTTACAGTCCTTATGGAGATGATGGGGGATGACACAAGAAGAGCTTACAGTTATAGAGTGAGGAGGGTGACACAAGGCTTACAGTCTATGAGATGATGGGTGACACAAGAGCTTACAGTCTATGAGATGAGGGGAGGCACAAGAGCTACAGTCTATGAGGATGGGAGGCATGACAAGAAGCGTTACAGTTATGGAGGATGAGGGGTGACACAAGAGCTTACAGTGCGTGCGGTACAGGCTAAGTTAGAGGAGAGGTGCACAAGAGCGTACAGTCTATGAGGATGAGGGGTGACACAAGATCTTACAGTTATGAGGATGAAGGAGTGACACAAGAGCTTACGTCTATGAGGGTGAGTGGGGTGACACAAGAGCTTACAGTCTATGAGGATAGGGGTGACACAAGCGCGTACAGACTATGAGATGAGGGGGGAACAAAGCTCAGCTATAGGGAGGGGTGGCACAAGAGTCACAGTCTATGA
This sequence comes from Engystomops pustulosus, assembly GCA_019512145.1. Lineage (NCBI taxonomy): Eukaryota > Metazoa > Chordata > Amphibia > Anura > Leptodactylidae > Engystomops > Engystomops pustulosus. Next base: position 39,461,074 of record CM033647.1, read on the forward strand.
GGATGAGGGGGTGCACACAAGAGCTCACAGTCTATGAGTCCTACACAGGCTTATCACAGTTCCTGATGCTGGATGATAAATGTGACACAGTTTAATATGGCCTGGCTAACTTGCGAGCTCTATTACTTGGCTTAGGAAATGGCCAGGGAAGTAACTTGGGGGTGCAGAGGGTGCAGTCGCAACCGGGCCAGAAGCTAGGGGGCCATAAGGTGTCACTTTCCAATATGAGAAGACTAGTACTATAAACCATACATTAGAGTCGAGCTGGCACAGACTTTGCACCAGGGCCCATCAGCTTTAAATTATGCCACTGGTAACACAACTAAATGCTAGAACTTTGCATAATGTTTAGTGCGCGCCCCTGTTTCTCTGGAAGCCACGACTCCTTTTCAAGGTTACAGCTTTGCATACTAGTCAGGAAAGTGTTTTGAATTGTCTAAATCCTTGATATGTAGAGCAAGCCTTTATTACTGTTTTTATCATCTGTAGTCAACCTATGTCTTCAGTTGTGGAATTCAACACCTTTGCAGTGCAAAACAGCAATTATACAGCCCCAGAAAAATACCTTCACTGGGATTACTAAGAAAGATGGTAGCCTTATAAGTGCAGTGGTACAAGTATGAACCAATAGGGTCACTATAGGGATTTTGCTATTAATGGTATAGAGAGAAACAAATATGAGCGATATTATTTCTCTATAGACGCCATTTTGTACAAACCAGCCGCCATCTTGTCTTTGCAGGGGGTCATGTTGCTCACGTCCAGCCATGTCATGATTCAAACATCATTTGTTGATGTTTAGAAATGACTTTGTCCCGCTATTGTTTAGCCTTGTCTTTTCTGCAGCTTCTCTGTTGAAGGCCATGATGTGAGGAAATAGAAACGCAAGACAATGACAATCGTATAACATTCTATTTCCCTCTATCTAGTTATTTTCCAATGGATGGAGTTCATGTGGGACAAATGATCTTAAAGGGCATGGTTTCTGGTATAGCGCCGCCTATCGCATTGCAGTATTTAACACCATTTCACGCCCTAGCAGATCATTTTCTGTGTTTAGCTCCGCAACTATAAAGATTGTGAGTTGCATTTTTCTAAGAGACTGGAGTGTGTGTTCCCCCCCCCCCCCTTGGTTTTGCTTACATCCACCAGTACCGTAGCATTTGGTTATGGCGTTAATTGAAAGACACTACAGCTGAGAAGGCTGTTTGAGCTCTAGATAAAGATGTTTAACACCACTACCAAAAGTAATCATTGTATAGTCAATATATGCAACAACCTGCCATTGGAGAACAGTAGGAACAGAATAGGTTAAAAGGTCATCATCCGGAAAAGCATTCCTATAAACACTGTTTCCCAATTATAGATCAAAGTAAAGGTGTTTAGTAACTTTATAAAGACACAAGATAGATGATACTCTCTGGTGTGAATATCCAACTACTGCCATCTCCATTCTATATCTAAAAAGTTGTTCCTTCTCCCATCGGTTCAGTAATACAGTGGTTAAGATGGCTGCTAGAGATGAAATTAGCATCACACATGCTCGACCACCACAACATTCAAATTGGGGACATGTGACCCCTGCAACCACATGACCATACATCTATACATATCCGGAAATGTCACTGTTTATACAGCAGTTTGTTTAGAAACATCAGTTGTTTTCATTCTATTTTAGTCATGTTTTAACCCCCTCCCCCTATTTATTATAAATCAGACCTGCCTGCATATTATTTTCAAGGCGTTTATGTATATACGGACATACATATATGCACAATTGACATTTTGTATGTTTCTGGTTGGCATGATTCCAATGTTTGAGTTACCACTTGGGTTCTCTTACATTCTTGCTGATCAGGCTAACACCCGAGCTTTTATATTAATATTAATCCCTCTTTTTACGACACATACTAATCACAGGGTTTGTAATAGACGCTGTTGTTTGAAACTGTGACTTACAGAAATAGGTAATGAGGAGACGCTAAATCATATACAGCACATGGCGCTTTCTTTCATTACTACATAACTTGGCAGAATGATACTTTGATATTGTTAAGCAACTCGAATAGTAAAGTCAAAGCTTCTTTTCTTTGTTGTTATGCTACTTCGCTCCTGTCCATTTTAGTGTAATGGGTGCTCCTGTACCCATATCGCAGGCACACCCATGCCACTCTCTGCTCCACAGGATCGCCGCTCCACTCACCTCGCTTGTCCAGCGTTGTGTCAGGCATGCACGCCCCACTCTAATGGGCGGCACCCGGCTTCTGGAGATTTCAACAGGCATATGATTGGCGCTGGCCACCACCCTTCTGTTGTAATTTCCAGCCCTTCCTGTGTTCCCTGCTGGATCTTTGTGCTCTATGCTGAGAGAAAGCTTTGTTCCTTGCCTTTTGCGATTATACTGATTTCCCATTGTGACCTTCAATTCCTTTCCTGACTGTCCTGACCCTCCTCTACTCCACACACTGATCCTGTGCTGACCTGTCCTCGACCATGCTCCTCCTCAGGACTTACTACGCCTTGGCCACCACCACGGAAAAAGTCACGCCTGTGAGCGACCTGGTAGCACCACACTGCAGCAAGTCCAACCCTTTGCGTGGGCTGCGGTGAAAACCGGGTGCCAGCCACTTAGACTCTGCTCCCAGGTGTGGCTCACGTCATCTCCACGATGGTCCAATGGTCCACTACCCTTTTACCTGACAGTATGTTATGGGTTCAGACATTCTCTGCCTGTATGGAGGCATAATATAGTAGCCATAGACTTCTGTTAGATCCTGTGTACCCCGCTGCTCTAAATTTAAAGGAATCTACCACATGGATTCAGTATTTTACACCAAGCACACTTAAACGAGGATATGTATGTCCTGAAACAGTCTCCAAACCCTATGCCTAATGTCCTTATTTTGGGATTTTTTTAATGAGTTTTTAAATATCAAATGAGCCTACAGGGGCTCCTGTCTACATGACAGAAGCACTTTCTGGCTCTGCTGTCTGCTAACTATGCACGCCTCTGTTCTGTATTATCTTGCTACATCTCTCAAGGATTACAGTCTGTAAATCTCAACATCTTATACAGTTTGCCTCTGCCCAGGAAATTGCCTATTTTTACAAACTGCAGGCGGAACCGTTACCATATATGAATTCCCCCAGATTTCTTTCTCATTCATATGGGCCTCTCTTCAGGTATAATAATAAACCTTTTCTAGAGGCATGGGCAAACCTCTACCGACTGACTCAGCTAGAAGTGTAACATAGCTATATTACTACCACAATACTACAATTTCCTAGAAGGAATTTTCCACTGAAGGAGGTCTCTTTTCGAAAAATCTATTTACATGGTATAACGTCACTCTATAGGGTGTAGGGTGCTTCGGGTAGGGTACCAACCCAGATCAATAGAATAACAAAACCTGGCACTCCAGATTTATGTAGAAAGATTGTTTCACTTTATTTCATAATCTCATAGTAATCCAAAAAAAAATAATTTGACGTTTAGTCTTACTGACCTTCATCAGAAATGGATTACTGGGGGTAAAGCAGATAAGAAAGTGGCGGCTTAGCCGCAGTAAGCATGGGTCCTGGTGTGGACGCATCTCACTGCACTCAATTGGAAATCAGCATACGAAAATGTCCTTCTAGTGATCTGTTTAACCTCAAACCCCAGAAAGTACAGTGATCCTTTGTGATCTCACTTGTGAGTCTTAGGCCCCTTTCACACTTGCGTTTTTTCACGCGCGTTTTCTGGCTTGCTTTTGGCACGCGGCGAACTTGCATTGCACTCTGACCCATTGTAACCAATAGGTCTTTTCAGACTTGCATTTTTTTTTCACTCACACCGCACGTTTTTTAACGCGCGTTTAATTCTCAGCATGCTCTACTTTTGCTAGTCAATGCGCGTGAAAACACCCCATACAAGTCTATGGAGACGCATCAAAAACGCATTGCACTCTGAGACACTGCAAGTGCAATGCGTTTTCACGCGCAATTGCCATAGAAAAGATAGAGCTCAGCCCTGAGTCCATTGAAATTGCACTGAAATATGATTGGCGCTGGCCACCCACCCGTTCTGTTGAATTTCCAGCCCCTTCCTGTGTTCCCTGCTGGATCTTTGTGCTCTATGCCTGAGAGAAAGCTTTGTTCCTTGCCTTTTTGCGATTATACTGATTTCCCATTGTGACCTTCAATTCCTTTCCTGACTGTCCTGACCCTCCTCTACGTTCCAGACTCTGATCCTGTGCTGCCTGTCCTCGACCATGCTCCTGCCTCAGGACTTACTACGCCTTGGCCACCACCACGGAAAAAGTCACGCCTGTGGAGCGACCTGGTAGCACCACACTGCAGCAAGTCCAACCCGCTTTGCGTTGGGCTGCGGTGAAAACCGGGTGCCACTTAGACTCTGCTCCCAGGTGTTGGCTCACGTCATCGTCCACGATGGTCCAATGGGTCCACTACCCCTTGTTCCTGACAGTATGTTATGGGTTCAGACATTCTCTGCCTTGTATGGAGGCATAATATAGTAGCCATAGACTTCTGTTAGATCCTGCTGTACCCCAGCGTGCTCTAAATTTAAAGGAAATCTACCACATGGATTCAGTATTTTACACCAAGCACACTTAAACGAGGATATGTATGTCCTGAAACAGTCTCCAATACCCCTATGCCTAATGTCCTTATTTTGGGATTTTTTTCTAAATGAGTTTTTAAATTATGCAAATGAGCCTCAGGGGCTCCTGTCTACATGGCAGAAGCAACTTCTGGCTCTGCTGTCTGCTAACTATGCACGCCTCTGTTCTGTATTACTGCCTACAATCTCTCAAGGATTACAGTCTGTAAAATCTCACATCTTATACAGTTTGCCTCTGCCCAGGAAATTGCCTATTTTTACAAAACTGCAGGCGGAACCGTTACCATATATGAATTCCCCCAGATTTCTTTCTCATTCAAGTATGGGCCTCTCTTTCAGGTATAATAATAATAAACCTTTTCTAAGAAGGCAATGGGCAAACCTCTAACCCAGAACCTTGACTCTAGCTTTTAGATTGTTTGTGAACATACTACAATAACCTACAAATTTCCCAGAAGGAATTTTCCAACTGAAGGAGGTCTCTTTTCGAAAAATCTATTTACATGGTATACGTCACTCCTATCGGGTGTAGGGTGCTTCGGGTAGGGTACCAACCCAGATCAATAGAATAACAAAAACCTGGCACTCCAGATTTATGTAGAAAGATTGTATTCACTTTATTTCATAATCTCATAGTAATCCAAAAAAAAATAATTTGACGTTTTAGTCTTACTGACCTTCATCAGAAATGGATTACTGGGGGTAAAGCAGATAAGAAAGTGGCCAGGCCTTAGCCGCAGTAAGCATGGCGTCCTGGTGTGGAGCGCATCTCACTGCACTCATTGGAATAATCAGCATACGAAAATGTCCTTCTAGTGATCTGTTTAACCTCAAAACCCCAGAAAGTACAGTGATCCTTTGCTGATCTCACTTGTGAGTCTTAGGCCCCTTTCACACTTGCGTTTTTCACGCGCGTTTTCTGGGCTTGCTTTTGACGCGGCGAACTTGCATTGCACTCTGACCCATTGTAACCAATAGGTCTTTTCAGACTTGCATTTTTTTTTCACTCACACACGCACGTTTTTTTAACGCGCGTTTAATTCTCGGCATGCTCTACTTTTGCTAGTCATGCGCGTGAAAAACGCACCATACAAGTCTATGGAGACGCATCAAAAACGCATTGCACTCTGAGACACCTGCAAGTGCAATGCGTTTTTCACGCAGCAATTGCCATAGAAAAGATAGAGCTCAGCCCTGAGTCCATTGAAATTGCACTGAAATATGATTGGCGCTGGCCCACCCCCTTCTGTTGAATTTCCACCCCTTCCTGTGTTCCCTGCTGATCTTTGTGCTCTATGCCTGAGAGAAAGCTTTGTTCCTTGCCTTTTGCGATTATACTGATTTCCCATTGTGACCTTCAATTCCTTTCCTGACTGTCCTGACCCTCCTCTACGTTCCAGACTCTGATCCTGTGCTGACCTGTCCTCCGACCATGCTCCTGCCTCAGGACTTACTACGCCGCCTTGGCCACCACACGGAAAAAGTCCGCTGTGGAGGCGACCTGGTAGCACCACACTGCAGCAAGTCCACCCGCTTTGCGTGGGCTGACGTAAAACCGGGTGCCACTTAGACTCGCTCCCAGGTGTTGGCTCACGTCAACGTCCACGATGGTCCAATGGGTCCACTACCCCTTGTTCCTGACAGTATGTTATGGGTTCAGACATTCTCTGCCTTGTATGGAGGCATAATCTAGTAGCCATAGACTTCTGTTAGATCCTGCTGTACCCCGCGTGCTCTAAATTTAAAGGAAATCTACCACATGGATTCAGTATTTTACACCAAGCACACTTAAACGAGGATATGTATGTCCTGAAACAGTCTCCCATACCCATGCCTAATGTCCTTATTTTGGGATTTTTTTCTAAATGAGTTTTTAAATTATGCACAATGAGCCTACAGGGGCTCCTGTCTACATGGCAGAAGCACTTCTGGCTCTGCTGTCTGCTAACTTGCACGCCTCTGTTCCTGTATTACTGCCTACACTCCTCACAGGATTACAGTCTGTAAAATCTCAACATCTTATACAGTTTGCCTCTGCCCAGGAAATTGCCTATTTTTACAAAACTGCAGGCGGAACCGTTACCATATATGAATTCCCCCAGATTCTTTCTCATTCAAGTATGGGCCTCTCTTTCAGGTATAATAAATATAAACCTTTCTAAGAAGGCAATGGGCAAACCTCTACCCAGAACCGTGACTCTAGCTTTTAGATTGTTTGTGACATACTACAATAACCTACAAATTTCCTAGAAGGAATTTCCTACTGAAGGAGGTCTCTTTCGAAAAATCTATTTACATGGTATATACGTCACTCCTATTCGGGTGTAGGGTGCTTCGGGTAGGGTACCAACCCAGATCAATAAAATAACAAACCTGGCACTCCAGATTTATGTAGAAAGATTGTATTCACTTTATTTCATAATCTCATAGTAATCCAAAAAAATAATAATTTGACGTTTCGGTCTTACTGACCTCATCAGAAATGGATTACTGGGGGTTAAAGCAGATAAGAAGTGGCAAGGCCTTAGCCGCAGTAAGCATGGTGTCCTGGTGTGGAGCGCATCTCACTAGCACTCATTGGATAATCAGCATACGAAAATGTCCTTCTAGTGATCTGTTTAACCTCAAAACCCCAGAAAGTACAGTGATCCTTGCTGATCTCACTTGTGAGTCTTAGGCCCCTTTCACACTTGCGTTTTTCACGCGCGTTTTCTGCGCTTGCTTTGACGCGGCGAACTTGCATTGCACTCTGACCCATTGTAAACCAATAGGTCTTTTCAGACTTGCATTTTTTTTTCACTCACCACGCACGTTTTTTTAACGCGCGTTTAATTCTCAGCATGCTCTACTTTTGATAGTCACGCGCTTGAAAAACACACCATACAAGTCTATGGAGACGCATCAAAAACCGCATGCCTCTGAGAACACCTGCAAGTGCAATGCGTTTTTCACGCAGCAATTGCCATAGAAAAGATAGAGCTCAGTCCTGAGTACATTGAAAACGCATTGTAATTGCATTGAAAACGCGCGTGAAAAACCGAGACACTGAACAAACTCTGACTGAAAACTGATTGCACTCTGATGCAAAATGTGCGTTTTACACTGACCAAACCCTGTTCGCACCCTGACTCTGACATGATCTGCAACGCAAGTGTGGAAGGGGCCTTAGCCCTGATTTGTTTCCATTCATTGCTGCTACATAGTCTGCAAAAACCTGCACTAACAATAATCAAATCAGTGAATATTCAGTGTAAATATTCATTTGGGAACTACAGCTAAACTTGTATTCAAGTTTAATGGATACATCGTCACTTTGCTAAAGGGCTCGTGAGTGATTTCTGGATTTTGTGGATGTGCATCCCCAGTGGTGTAACTAGAAGCTGGTGGGGCCCAGTTCAAAGTCTGTGCCAGGCCCCGACTATAATGTATGGTTTATAGTACTAGTCTTCTCATATGGGAAAGTGACACCATAAGGGCCCCCTAAACCTCTTGGGCCCAGGTGCGATCGTAACCTCTACACAGCCTAAAGTTATGCCCCTGTGCATCCCACTTTTGTCTAATTGTGAAGCCTGGGTGACTATGTAAGACCACAGTTCCATTTTCATTCCTATTGATGTGAGTACCCAGGATTGAGCATAATGAAATCCAACATGCCCAATCATTTTCTCCCCTAGAGACTAAAAAACATTTTTCAGCCAAACTTTAAAAAAAAAATTGTATGGACACTATTTTTATTGATGCATGGTTTGCTAATAGAAAGCAGTCATTTGGGAGACCATTTATATACTTCTACCCTAATCACTGCAAGGTCTTTGAGCATCTTGAGCATCTGTCAGCACAGCATTTTCCAAATGCCACTGAAAAATGTATGCTAATAATAAGGAAATGCCTTTTTTAAACTAAGAACATTTTTAACTCCAATTCTATGATAGGAGGAGTCACGTTCAGGTTAATTTTGTTAGAAAACAAAGACAGGATAAGGAGGTTTCCAGAACAAAAAGCAAAAGGCAATCACCCAATGAAAAACAAATATTGGGAACATGGTATAGTCCATCAGAGACTGATCAAAATGTAAAGATATTTGAAGCATTTTCTGTGCAAGGTTTCTAGAAGTTTATGGGAGAAGAGAAAAGAGGCCAGAAATAAAATGGTAGGAAAGTAGAGAGGGGGTCTCCCCATGGGTGGACCAAGAAGAAACTTTGGAAAGGATAAAGTCTCACTTTAGGACGGAAGAGGAGGCAGAATCAGAAGAGGCATTAAAACCGCTGGAATAAAATTACCATAAATTATCTGCCAAGATAAATGGCTGCTTATGGGGGGTTCAAATGCTACGACGACCCCCTCCTTCCTGACATAACAGGGGAATACAAGTCCCTCTTAGCTGGGCTCCATTGACTTACATGTGACTGCTTCCAGGGCCGCCAATACTGGAAACCCTAATATAGGGGATAGTTGCATTTAAAAATTGCTGGAAATTCTCCAACTAATTCTGTACCAGTCCCCAGCACACAAACAACTTCCGACCACAAAAAAAATACATTGGTGTTTATTTACTAAGGGTCCCGTGGCCGCATTTTCACCAGATTTCCTGACCTTTCGGGGGTCGTGCCGACTTTCACGCGACACAAATCGGGGTCCGACGGAATCAGACTACGTGCAGGATTTAACATTTACATTTGTGTCGCAGGCCAAGCACTTACATGCACCAGGAAGAAGAAGGTGAACTCCGGCGGACCTGAGCGGGGAAGCGACACATGAAGGATATCGGGCGCAGGATCTTCATGAATCGCGGCAGAGTTCATCCTCGTCGGACAGTCCGGATTGGGGATCGCGCAGGGACTGGGTAAGTAAATGTGCCCCATTGTCTTTTTACCTCCAGCCTACTTTTACCTACTAGCCCCCATAGGTAGGGGATGAAATGTGCTTCCTAGAATTCCTTATAAAATAATCTCCTGCAAAGTAATATGAGAATGAGCAAAGAAGAGGCACTTTTTCCGTGAGATGAGTCACCTTTAGAGGCACCTATCAGTCAGTTCAGTTGGTTCTATAGTAACAAGAATCAGCATTATCTATGGGGGTACAGGTGGCATGAACTGATGAATTAGAAATAAGAGGAGAGAATCTAGTATAGATATAGAATAAATGTCATACATGTTTATTATGGAGGTATCCCTTAGCTCTGTATGAAGGTGTGCGGTATATATACTTACAAATAGAGTTAGATCATGGACTAGTCAACCAGGTAAACTCTCTTGTCCATGGCCAGCTCAGAGAATTATTTCTAACACATTATAAATACATGTCAATAGGTTGCTTAGCTAAAATTTGTTATTTTGAGATATCAAATAAAGGAAAGATTGTCAATTATGATTAATAATCCTTCTTTAAAGTGAAAAATGATCTATTCTGTGGCCTTTTTCAATTCTTTTTTTAGCTTTTCTTCCTTGCAACAGACAACGCTACGGAACGAAGGAGACCGGTCTTTACAGGAGACAAAGGACTTCATAACTGCCAGTAATGTGTCATTACTGTTTCCATGGAGACTAACAGCTTAATGAATACACATTTACTGAGCAGGTAGTACGACTATCCTGTTCCTTATTATCTACAACTCTTAAATAATATGTCAGCATATCCCATTTCCAAGTAAATATAAAGAGGCACAATAAGGAATAATTACAGAGCTACAAAAACATTTAAAAGAATATTCAGCACCAAATGCTCCTGATCACTTGTCATTTTCCCCCTTTGAATTTCCCGAGCTCTGTAATGTTATAAATTACCAGAATATGTGTGGGAGAGACCGGATTACAATGTAAAGATTATTAGAGAGACATAGGCATGAACACGGTAAACAAAATAGATATATGTACGGTGTATATATATATATTTTGTTTACCGTGTTCATGCCTATGTCTCTCTAATAATCTTTACATTGTAATTCGGTCTCTCCCTATATATATGAGCAGCAGCACAGTCACACATTACAGGGCAAATATACAAACAAAACAAGTCATTACAGTGCAAAAACATGATCATATGAAACAATAGATATACATAAATACAGTGGGGCGAGATTTATCAGAAGTATCTGAGGTAAAACTGTTCAACCAATCAGAGCTCAGGTTTCAGTTTATAACCAGCTGTGGGAAAATCAAAGCTGAGCTCTGATTGGTTGCCATGAGCAACTTGAACAGTTCTGCTCTCAGACATTTCTGATAAATCTCCCCCACTGGGGGTAATTCATCTTTGTTGTTTTTGTCTATGTTTGGTGTCGTTTGGGTATCTTTGCATCTTTCTATTGCGCCAGATGAACATGGGATACTGCAAAGTCACTTTAAAATGTTCCAAATTCATTATTTGCATAGGTTGCTTTTCACAAAACTGAGCTGAATTCATGATTTGTGATTTGGCGCAAATTTTTGTTTTGCCGCCACTAGAAATAGGAGAAAAACCACTACCAAATTTATCAAGACATCAATGGGACATGTGCGCCACAAAAAAAAAATTAAAATGCGAGAAATGCAAAAAAAAAAATATTATCAGACCCCCAAAAAAACTAATATATCCACATACATAGACTCACTTTAGAAATTCAGATAAAACAAGAATGGAATTGAACAACCAAGTCAAAAACAAATTGTGATGATGACTCCCCCTCAGTATGTGTATAATATATAATATAAGCACATACACTGGAGGTCAAAACTGGAAAACAACACACAATTTCCTAAATATCAGGTCCTATGTGAATATATCCTAAGATGAAGGAAATAGCAGTATTTAAGTTTTTTTCATAAATTATGCATATTTACATTTTACTTTCAGGAGGGACTTTTCCCACAGGCCCTTAGATAACACAATGTGGGGAATTCATCATTGCTCCTTCAAAATGTCTTCCGACACGTTTATGAAGACTTTTAGGCCTTTTTCTGACTCGTCTAAAAAAAGGGGGGCATGGCCTTGTAAAAGGGCCGTCATTTTGGAGAAAGGAGTGTGGCCATATTGAAATTAGTCCATGCACCAAAAAATTAAGGAGGTTGCGCCAAATAGAGGCGTACTGTTTAGACCAGCAGTAGATTCATGATTACAATGGTGAATCTGGTGCAGCACTGGACTAGTGCTATCCTGCTCTGCACTGTTGGAGCCCGCAACACATGCCCAAGATCTGAGACAAAACGGCATCGGGAAACACGGGGTGCCGGCTATAAAATATAGCCGGTACCCCGGAGTGGGCTCCGATCGCGGGTGTTTAATCCGTTAAATGCCGCGGTCAACGTGACTGCGGCATCTAACATGCCTTCCGGGGGTCTTTCCCCCATGATCGCTGTTTTTCAATAAAAAAAAAAAAAATCACTAAAAATGCCCATAAGCCCCATAACATATAATGAGACATATAACGCTAAAAAAAGTCTAAATCATAACACAAACCCCACAATCTGTAGAATAAAGCTAAATATTTATTGAACCCACATGATGAACGCCGTTAAAAAAAACTGTTAAAAACCCGCCAAAAATTAAGATTTTTACATATTGAATCACACAAAAAATGCAATAAAAAGTGTTCAAAAAAACATATGTACTCCGACATGATACAGGTGCAAAGTACAACATGTCCCGCAAAAAACAATCTATCAACCAGCTCCGTAGCCCAAAAAATAAAATTGTTATGCCACTTGGAAGACGGCAATGCAAAAATGATAGATTTTTCCCCACATTAGGGTTTTATTTGGCAAATTTAGTAAAACGTAAGAAAAAATATTCAAGTCTGGTATCCCCGTAATTGTATCAACCCATAGAATAAAGATAACATGATTATTAGGCTATACGGTGAACAAAAAAAAGGAAGAAATCCAGTACAGAATTGATTATTTTTTACTCCTGCCCTCAAAAAAAAGTTCTAAGTTTTCAACAGTAGGGGATACCAACCCCAAAATGGTAACACTGGAAAAGGCATCTCATCCCGCAAAAAAATGCCATAACATGGCCCCAATAACGAAAAAGCGAAAATTTTATAGCCTACAAAAGGGGCCAATGAGGAAACTAAAATCCTGGCAGCTGCAGGGCTCCTTCCCTTCTGCGTCTGCGCCCATAAAACAAGTAACGGCCACATGTGGGGGGTCGCTGCACAAATTGTATGGTGAGTTTTATCTTTTTATCTTTTGGAAATGTGTAAATTTTAGGGCTAAATGAACATATAACCGGCACAATTTGACCATTCTTAATTTCACCTACATTTTGATTTCATTACTATGAAGATCTCAAGGGGTTAACAATCTTCCTAAAAGCTGTTTCTGATAGCTTGAGGGGTGCAGATTTGAAAATGGATTGGTTATATAGGGGGGTTTTGATGCTAAATATGAAAAATTTCATTCAAAACGGGATTTATCCCCAATTCAATTCTGAAAATACAGAAAATCAATATTCGATTTGAAAGCCGCGTAACGTCAAAATAAATTATCCAGACATTTCAAAAATGATGAAAATGTAAAGTAGACAAATGGGAAATGTTATTCAGCAACTTATTTAGGTGGTAAATCTGCCTGAAAACGCAATGATTTCAAATTTCGACAATGGCAAATTTAAAAAAAAAACATCATGTCATCAGCCGACATTTACCACTAAAATGAAGTACAACATGGGGGGAAAAAACAATCTCAGAATCGTTTTGATAAGTAACAGTGTTCAAAAGTTATAACCATATAAAGCGACGCAAGTCAGAATCCCAAAAATCGGGCTGAGCCTTAAGCTACAAAATGGCTGCGTACACTGCAATTTACTATGGAAAAGCACCTAATTATTAGCACTATAAGCACTTCTAATTTACAGGGGACCCCACTAGTCTACGTTATGAACTGGTGTGGTACCACTACCAGTATCATTTTCTATAGAACATTACATACTATAATGATGTGTTCAAAAAAGGGCATATGCAATGAAAACATTAAAAAGAGCACTGAGCAAAAATTACACACCAAAGTTATTGAAAAGTAGGTTGTTGAAAAATGTTTTTGTTTTATGTGTTTTTTTTTAAAGATGGCACATAATATCAGAAAGATAATAATGTGGGGGAAACATTTATTCCTTTAAAATTATTTCATAAGATAAAAGAAGTTTCCTATTGTCATCTGTAGCAGATATTGTATATAGCTATTTTTTTAAGACATAGGACTTGAGCAACCTACATACTTGTAAGGTTTAATCCCCTGGTTTAGATAGATCTATGTCCCCTTATGTATCCATTGCAATCTGCAATACAAACTGGCTTTTGAATTTCAGGGACAGATGCTTAGAACAGTGGTATGTCACATCCTGCACCATAAAAATCCAGCCTGATAAACCAGGGACACTAACTCCAGATCCAAGCATTGTGACTGTGGTATCCCTTCTTATATTTGTTATCTCATTTTGCTAATGAAGCAGAAGGACTCCTGGAGGTGGAACCAGAGCCCCTTCCTGTTGTAGGTTCATAGGATGTTACACTGTCCAAGAGCATTTTCTCCTGCTGCTCATTGTAACAGCCTGTGAAACTGCAGCATGGAGGGGCTCATTAGCTTAATTTTAAACATTGTCCATCAATAACAAATATAAGAATATTACCATAGTTACAGTGTCCCTGGTTTATCATGATGGATTTTGATGGTAAAGCTGTGGCTGAAACTTGGGATAATAACTGAGATGCTGCAGGACACCAGTACTACATGGCAATTTACATTGCTGGTTTTAGTAGCAGCATATGTGTAAGATATGTATAAATCTCATCCACAATGGTGCTATTATAGATAGCAGGGAAGTGATTGCCAGGGAGTTCGCGGCACTAAACCCGCCGCTGTCCCTCCCCAGCCTAAGGGTGATTTACATCTGCTGATTATGCCGTCTTTTTCTGAGTAATGGAAATTGTTTATTTAATGCATTTTTTACATAGTCAAAGGGAAATATCAAGCCATCCTAAAACAATACTTTTTATGCCTTTTTTGTAGTGTTTTGGGATATTTGCAATTTTTCGCAAATAACATTCTATAATAAATGGGGCAGATTCCACATGTGGATCCGCAGCATGTCAGACTGCAAATATGAAACTCAAATTCAGGGGCCTGTTTCAGACGTCTGCCACATTTTGCAGCAGATTTGAATCTATTGATGAATATTTGTTATAACTCTTGGGTTCAGCTCAGGGGAGTTGGCCAGGCTGCCCCGTTCATCTATGGAAAAATATGCAAATGTTTCTCCAGCAGAGTGTACCTAATAAAGTGGCCGGTGAGTGTATAATGTAATAAAGAATTAAAATGTTACTGGCCCTTTAATCAGTCCATTGAATTCCTCTGTGCAGAGCAGAAACAGGACAGAAGATGGGCGCTGGTCACATATGGACACGTCCCTCACCTGCCTGGGCAGGTCATGTGATCAGCACTATCTTTGGCTGTAGTCAGTTGGTTGCAGTGCATCCAGTATAGCCAGTGTTGTAGTGAGATGTCATCTCAGTGAGGTAATGTGCAGTGATGGCAGTTACACACATCATTACTATGGTAACAGAGCAGGACAGTCTGTTACATCACTGGGAGCAGAGCATAAGAGGTAGGAGGAGTTACTGAGAACGAATGGATCATGGGACTTGTAGTTTCCATTGGCGGCCATCTTGGTGATAACTCTGCATACTTTACAGAGGCCATAACATTTTGTGAAGCATAAAATCAAACTATTTAAGTTCCATATTGAAAATAATGACATTGAGCTTTGTTATAGTCACTTATTTATAGCATTTTGTACTAGAGGTCCGTATTCCCTGAATACCCCCTTAAATGACATGAATCCACAATCCACAAGGGAAAATCATTTCTGATGATTTCTTTCACAGCATTTGGATGAAATTTGGTTGACAACAGTTCACTACAAGTGAATTTTCGGCTCAGAAGATTTGTGTTTCATATGCTGTGGGCACACTATGGTCTGTTGCCCATGAGTTTGATCTAAGAAACACGTTTTATGCACTGGCGGTTTTCCAGTCCAAACCTCGAAACACTGGACTTACATGACATTCTGAGGTCCCTCCATGGTTATGAGAATATCCTGCCAGTGTACAGAGCTTGTTTCATCGGATGAAACTTGCTGATAGACAACCATCCTAACAGCGCAATCTGCAAACATTCAGTTCCAGCAAAGACCTCAACAGCGCCAGCCTTTAAAGAGGACCTATAAGGTTGATTTGGGGCCCCAAATCAACTTGTATAAGTAACATCGGACTAACATCTGAAGATTCCCCATCTGGCTATGCAGCAAGTGAAGCTAGGATAATGACCCGGCTCCATTGCTCATGTGCCATATATGCGGTGCCTGAGGAGTGATGCCGGGGTGTACTATGCCGCTATGCTCAGGCACCGAATGGAACGAGGAAGGAGGCGAGCATGAAAACCGCATGCCACACGGATGTTACGTAGCTGTGGAAGAATAGCTGTGGAAGCTGAATAACAAACAGGAGATGTTCTCAACTTTCAAATTGTGATAATTGAATTTTTTCCCACTGATTCCTATGGGAGCTCCATAAATTATGGTCCCAGCCCTGTATATTTCTCCACAAGATCCCAGGCTTATATGAATATTTTTTATAAGCACAGAGGAGTTGTAAGTACAATTTACTATTTCAAATTCCACCAAGCATTTACACCATGTTGTCCAGAAGTTTTGATGTATTACTCGCACTCCTTGTTACCACTTATGGATCTTCAGGTCTATTTGCACAAATCAAAGCTCCTGATATTTGAAGCATGGTGTCACAGAGGGAAAGCAGAGAGGCAGAAAGTTACATTCCAACAACACATTGAATTGTCATACTCTGTGATATTTGTAAAAATGAAAACCTACCTGAAAATCCTCTCTCTCCACACATGAGAACAAACAGATTCTGTGATAAATGGATATAACACAATGAAATTGTCATCTGCTGCTCTATACTTGTGATCGATGTTGTAAGTCTTCATTCTAAACCAAGGTAAACACAGATGAAAAGGTAAACCTCAGAAGTGCATATTGGGGTTTTCAGGTGATTTATACTTCCTAATGTCTGTGAACAGTGTTTGTGCTGCTCTTTAGTTTGACCGTATTCTTTCAACAATGTAATAAACACATCACGCCATTGGTGTCCATCAACAATACAATGGACTCACTTAAAGAAAATCTACCATTTGCTTTTATGCATTATGAACCAAACATACCTTGAGAATGTTGCAGCTACACTGGTGCAGAAGCATATCTTCTTTAATCCCCGAACTGAGTGGTTTTGCTGAAAAAACAATTATAAAATTATGATAAAGAGTCTGTCGCTCCTGTGGCTACCCCAGAACTCTCCTCCCACTAATTATGCACTGCTCCAGCCTTGTCCTGCCCTGCATAAGCTGAGAATATATCATCATTGTGTTGTCCCTGACAGGCAGAAGTAATCAATCACTGCACCATCCCCCAGCTGCTATGTATAAGTTATCCAGCTCAAGTTGATTAGTCCTGTCTGGACAGTTCAGGAAGTTCCATGTAATGTGTTAACCAGTATGCACCCAGCTTTATCAAGGTCCTAAATTTTATAGTTGTTTTTTGAGCAAAACCACTTAATTCAGGGATTAAACAAGATATATTTCTGCATCAGTGTACAGTGTAGCTACAGCATTATAAAGGTGTGTTTGGTTCACAATGCATAAAAACAAATGGTAGATGTCCTTTAAATCGATCCCCTTACAGGCAAATCACCCTTTAAATAGCAGGACTCCTCTCCCCCACATGATTAAGCCCTTAGAAGCCAGCTTTCTCAGACTCCTGAATGATAATTCTGTTTAAAATATATTGTAAATATATATCTTGCTCCCCTAGTGATGACTATTATGGACTCACAGTAGCCATTATAACATGCCCACATTAGCAAATATAATCACAATGTCCCCACAATAGCCAAAATAGTAACAGTGCCCCACAGTAAACAATATATTTGTCAGGCTCAGAGGTAGAGGATCCTCTGGACCACTGCGGACGATGACAGAAGCCACTACCTGGGACTGGAGTCTAAGTGGCACCCAGCTTTCACCAGAGCCCGCTGCAAAGCGGGCTGGACTTGCTGCGGCGTGGTACCACCCGGTCGTTCCACAGGCGTGACTTGTTTGCAGTGGCAGCCAAGGTCGAGGTTCAGAAATGGCAAAGAAGCGAAGTCAGAAACGGAATCGGGGTCACAATGGGAAATCACAGAAATAGCTCAAGGCACCAAGCACAGCTTTCTCTAAGACTCGAGGTACGAATATCCAGCAGGGCTTGCAGGAAGAGCCAGGCTTAAGTAGATTCCCAGGAAATGGCCGGTGGCAATTATTGGTGCGCTGGCCATTTAAATCTTCTGAAGCTGGTGTGCCCACCCCAGGAGTCGGGATGGCCGAAGAGGATGTCACAGGAGCCAGGAGCGGTGAGAAGCCCTGGCGGCGCACAAGCGGGGAAGGAGGAGCACGGATGAGCCCATGACCTGCAATATGGAACACCCGTGACAATAGTTACAGTCCACCCACAGTAGGCAATATTGCAACAATGCCTCCAATATAGTAACATGGCCTACATAGTAGCCAATTTATTTCCCCCAAGTAGGCAACATACCGCACACAAAAGGGGAATCTGGAACACAGTCTGACTTCCCTCAGGTTCTCCAAGAAGGGCTGTAAGTTTAACATCCTGTTAGCGAGTACCGGATAGAACCAGTGTATATTGTAAAATGCCCAATTCTTAGATTGCTAGCAAGGAGCGGTGTCATCATGTTTTAACAGGTTCCACAAGAACAAATTGGTTCTCATCTGTAATAAATCATTTTACAGATTCGTTACCAGATTCAACCCATAATTAATCTTCACTTTTAAAAATGAGATCACATGAGATTCTATATAGGCCATCAAAAATACCAATCAAAACCCAATAGACAATGATTCAGTTTCTTTACATTAAACTACAAAAACCATAAGTTGTGTAATGCCATTATATGGTACCTAAATAGTCATTATGGGACTCCACTGTCCCTCTGTATTGCTCTGATCACTAATAGAAGTTAATGGAGGCAATGAGACATATAAGGCTTATAAGAGATTGTTACACCATGCGCCATGCCCTTTGGCATTCTACATTCCACTACTCAGCATTCCACATTACAAGGTCCAGGACATGGTTTTGCCATCACAGATGACTTAAAGAAAATCTACCATTTGTTTTTATATATTGTGAAGCAAAGATACCTAGAATGCTGTAGTGACACTGATGCAGAAACACATCTTGTTTAATCCCTGATATGACTGGTTTTGTTTAAAAAGCATTTATAAACTTTAGGACCTAGATAAAGCTGGGTGCTGCTGACTGCAGTACATAAACACATTACATGTGTTTCTTCCTGAACTGCCTGGACAGGACTAATGACCTGAGCTGGATGACTCATACACAGCAGCTAGGGGATGGTGCAGCAATTTATTACTTTTGTCAGAGACAACACAGAGAGTACTGCCTTCTCTGGAACAGTGCATAATTAGGGTAAAAGGAGAAGCACAACCACTCAGTACAGGGATTAAACAATATGTTTCTACATCAATGTAGCTAAAGCATTCTCAAGGTATGTTTGCACAAAAGCAAATGGTAGATTTCATTTAAGTTTCACAGATATGAAGCTTAGTTGATGTATCCAAAAGTGCCACTCATCCTCTTAAAGCAACAGTCTTTGTTTCATCTGTATTTTAAGCATGTTACACCATGTTTCTTCCAGCCCTAGGCATCAGATTGGTGAACTGTCAAAATCTCAATGCTATTAAAGATGTGGTCACACTTGTTGATCGATTCTATGTTGATCTTCCATGTACCGTCTTAACTCTTATAGAGGTGGTAAGGGAATCTAGTATCTCCTAAATCACCCACTAGTAATGTGGTTGCATTGTGTAGGGCATACAAAAAGATGAAAACAAGTTCACCAGCAAATATGATCTTGGTCTATGGGCACTAAGAAGCCAGTATGGCACATTTACTAAGACTGGTTCAAAGTGTTGTAGAGAGAGAGACAATAATGTCAAGAAAAAACACAGGTTTGTATGTGCGCGCTGCCCCTAAGTCTAAATAAGAAAGATGGGCTCTGGATAGTGACGAGTATTTTATTATTTTTCAGTAACGGACGACGCGTTTCAAGGACGTACTGTCCTCTTCATCAGGTCCTTTAGCAAAATACACTAGATGCAAATATGGTCTAGGTAAAGGTTTGTGGAGATAGCAGAAAATGCCTGATAAGATGGTAGAGCCAGAGCACAGGGGCAACGTTCCTTCAAATATAGGGGGTAAACGTCAGCGGCTGTGACTGACAGATTCTATGTCCACTAGCCGGAGGACCGGTCACTCACGCTGCATACCAAAGTGTGGCTTGCCTGTGTATAATCCAGATACATTATTTATGGTGCCACTTCTTCATGAATCTGGTGCTTCCTGAACTGCTCCAACAGAGTGTGCCAATTATTTTCTGGTCTATCCTTAACATAGGGCATGCAACAGCCTTTGCATGTTAAATCAGGCGCACAGTCCGACTGAGCCCCGAAATGCCCCCAGATTTGTGTTGCTTGATGCCTAGCGTATGTGACACATTTGTGGTGTAGACACTTCTTAAATACCTGTGCAAGCAGTTTACACTAGAAAGAAGTCCAAGTGCAAAGTCCGACAGAAAACTGGTGCAAAGCCCTTAGTAAATGTGCCCAAATATGCTTAAATCTACTGTCTGAATCATCACATACTAAAGCAGCTGCAGATTCCTTATGGGACCCTTCTGGGATTGCTTATGGGAATGGATTTCATCTTTCTTTTTAAGGATCTTATTTAGTGTAAAAATCAGTTTTTAATTCAAAATGCTGAAGCTGAAATTCAGGAAGAACTCTAGGTTATGCACACAACCCATTTCATATTTCATAAAAGATGATGGTAATCTGGATTCATAGAAGCTTGAAGAAAACATTTCTTACATCTCTTACTAATAAAAAGCTACAAGCACTTAAAGATTTTGTTAATTTAGCTGCGCCTGATATCAGCTCAGCTTACCTATGTAAAACTACTTCTATTTTCTTCATTTGAAAAGATGCTCGAAAACCCAAAATCTTTTTTAAAAAAAGCCGCTCTCTTCCTTATACAAAATTCTTTCAAATGGAATAACAGATCCACCATGTTTATTGAGCAGGGAACGAGAAAGGGGAATTCTGATCACGGACAAACAAAAGAAAATAATTCTCAAAAATTCTTATTCCTTCTCAATAGCAACTAGATAAGTTACGGGATTGATAATAGGATATCAAAGTTGTGCTGGAGAAGTAAGACAGAAGCAGGTGACATGGCACATATCTTTCATCATTCTTTTTGGAATACTATACAAGGTATCCTGAATAGGTTTTTTATTTTTATTCAACTATCCAAGTATCAGATAGATTACAGTATTTTTCGGACTATAAGGCGCACCAGCGTATAAGGCGCACCATCAATAAATGCCTGCTAAAATGTCTAGGTTCATATAGAAGGCGCACCGGATTATAAGGCGCACCTCATTATAAGGATGAATGGCCAGCAGGTGGCAGACCTGTGCACAGTTCAAGGCAGCTGTTGTCTGTAAGTATGGCTCATATATAAGGTGCACTGGACTATAAGGCGCACCTTTGATTTCTGAAAAAATCAAAGGATTTTTTGTGCGCCTTATAGTCCAAAAAATACTGTAATTTTATTGAACCTTGCGGATGATCCAAAACTCTTTAACAAAGAAAAGTAAACAATAAGCAATTTTGAGAAACTTAGATTTACCAGGCAATTTATGGTAAAACAATCTCGGTCGCATGGGAGGTTTTTATTGATGAGTTCACAGATTCATTTGATCATTGAAAAGTCTTACTTTATGATTCTGTTATACAAACCACATATTTTCTTACAAAGTTATATACAATCTTATATAGATATACACAAGCTGCTAAAAGGGACCTATGCCCCTCCCCCTTCCATTCCTATCCCCAATTCCCTATTCCACTATGATCTTTATATAGAATTATATTTGCATTTTTACACTGGTTAACACTATGATTGTATTTATCACGGACGCTTGTTTTGAATCTGACATGTGTCACGATAATTGGTTATAACTTCAGAACGCTTTAACATATCCAGGTGATTTTGAGACAGTTTTCTCGTGAAACATTGTACTTTATGTTAGTTGTAAAATTTGAGTGATAAGTTTTGCGTTTCGTTCTGAAAAAAAAAAGTTCAGAAAAATTCTTCATTTTCAAGGTTTGAAATGTTTTGCTTTCTAGGCAAATAGTTGAACTACCCAAAACGAACGTTTCTCGGATGCCTGCTTTATGATGACATGGTTTTTTAAGTGTCCTCCTATTTTTCTAGGATGTGACTTTTTCTGTAATGCGAACATATGAGGGTTTATTATTTGAGGGGATGATATACACTGTATTGCTAATTAATTTTGAGAGTCTATAGCTTATTCATGAGATTGTAGAAACTATTTCAAGGCAGACACAAATTCATCATAAAATATTCAAACATAAAAATAATATTTTATCTTTATTCTCTACGATTCACTACGATTAATGTGATACCTCATTTATATTGTTTTTCTTATCTTTGCTCAATGTTACTGAGCAAAACCAATATTGGAGAAAATTGTATTTTTTTCAGAGGCAGATCTGGTTGAGAAAAAAGTTCTTTTCAGTTGTTTCATTTTAGGGCACGTAACTTTTTTTGATTGCTTTTTAGAAAAGGGTATTTGATGAAAAATGATATATTAAAGGAAGTTTTTTGTGTATTTCTTATAAGGCGTTGACTGTGTGGGTTCAATATTGATTTAGATTTATTGTACAGATTAATACAGACACAGTGATACCAAATATGTATGTTTTTGTGTTTTATATACTTTATATGTAACTGTGTTGATTGTTTTATTTATTTCATTATTATTATAAAATGATTTCTATATTTTTAAAACTTTTTTTTAGTTTTTCGACTTGGTTTTGCGTGTGCTCAGTGACAGTCGGGTCCTGCCAGGAGGCAGAACCTGGCGTGAAGAGGAGCCAGCAGCCACGGGGCACACGCCGGACCCCGGGGCTGCAGGAGGAAGGATCAGATCCTCTGGTAGGCTCGCCAGGGGGGCCGATCTAGGGTCATTACACGACGCGGTCAAGCAAGTAAGGGATTAAATACCCAGTATCTGGGTTTTTCCAATCCTGGGTGTTAGTGCTGGGTCTGGGCTGTGATGACACAGCCCAAAACCGGCACTTGCGGAACCGATATCCTGCATTAAGTACCCTTAATGGCCACCATAAAAAATCTTATATGTGGTCATTAGGGGAATAATCATTTCCACGGTGCACGGGACAAGATGTGCGGTGTTCTGGGCTACTAATTATTCACACCCCTGTATGTCCTTATCCCATGATGGGTGCATTGGAGAGGGATGTGACGTCATGGGAGTTGCAGGGGTTTGCAGAATGAGCAGCCCAGAGTGCCGGACACCTTGTCCCCATGCTCTGTGCTGCTAATTATAAGTTTCTTTTCTAGGTGATCCCTGTGTGTTAAGCTTAAAGAAGAATATCGCCAGGATCAAGATGAAGGGGAGCAGAGGTGAGTATTTCTAGGTGTTTTTGTGTTTTTAAACTAGTTGATTTCCTTTAATTTTTTTACTTACTGCTTCTGCATTTTTTCTAGTTTTTGGTGAATATTGGACAATATATCAATCTCCCCCTCCCTGCCAGTTTTGCTGTTCCCCCTACTTGCACGCCACTTTGGAAATGTTGTGGTAGTTAGTGGGTGGGAGGTTGGATGGTTGGTGGGTGGGCAAGAGTGTGAACGTTTTTCTGGTGGAGACTATATCAGAAAACTCTGCCAGTTCAGTTCTAGGGGAGTTTGCACTAAGAGCGGGAGGAACTTTAACACTGGCATTCAAATTGCCAGTCTTAATGAATTATCCCCTGTAGAATCTGTTGTTTGTTATTGTTCTTATGAGGTTGTATATATCTGATATTAATATACATTCTAATAACCAGATGTTTTACTTTTACATAAAGCTATAGAGCTCAAAGAGTGTTTACATTATAACTACAGTGCAAAACCATGGAATATTGAAGCCGTAGCATATAGCAGGAATGATGTATTGTTAGGCTTATCCATCCTCTACAACAGCTGGATGGATCCGTTGCTTTTCTAATGTATCAGACGTTTTGTATGACCCAATGTAAATATATTAGACCACAATTCAATATTGACTTTTTTTTTAAGTTACTTATGCCAAAGTGATTTTCTTACATTCCTGCACAGGTTGTATGCTGAGTAAACAAAGGCGTCTTTCTCCGGATGCAGGTCGCTCCATCAGCTACTCCTCTGTGCATTGTACTGTACCTTAGCGCCGGCACTTACTTGGATTGAGCGGGAAAAGTAGACACATTGCACAGACTGTGCAGGCGGGAATCTACTCAGCACGGGCTGTGTATTGTCCCAGGGCAAACAACACCCAGGACCTGAGAGCAGCTGTCACATAAATAAGATACACAGGCATGTAATGCTGTGCGACAGGAATGCATACAGCTCTCAGGTGCAATGTACCCTCCTATATACTACATACTACTAAGCCTTAGTTCATATTTGTGTCTTAGTTGATTATGTGTCTATTTCATCAAACAACAAAAAGGTAAACACCATAATAAAAACATGTAGTCAATGGGGTCCTTAATTAGTGAATATAATATGACAAATCTGTCCCCACCGTCTCAGTTCCTATAACGGAGCAGAAAAACAAAAATCCCCAAATGTTTCCATTGTGTCCACCAGAAGGATTAGAGGCAAACCTGCAATGGTGATGCAGTGCTCCGGATGCAGTTACATGTCTCCATCTGCGTTTGGGTTGGAGAGTGATTGTGATTTCATCTGACAATGTTATTACTCTATAATGTCTTATTTTGTTTGTTTGTATACTTACCCTATTATGCTGTAAAGTACTGCAAAATATCATGGCATAGAAGTAAAGATTTATTAGTATGATTATTTTTATGAATACATAATATCTAGTGTGGAAATCACAAAGTGGGGTCCTGCATTGCAGAATACAGACAGATCCCGACTGTCCCAAAGGACACCCAACTTACAGGCAGACCTCTGGATGCTGGTAATTTACAGAACTTCTGCCCCAGGCTACAATGATCAACTGTAAGAGTTATAAAGGGTCTCTGCAATAAAGCTTTATTGTTAATCCTTGTTGCCACGACAATCCAAAATTGTTAAATTCCAATTGTTACACTTACAAAATATACCAGTTCCAATGTACAAATTTTACTTAAGAACACACCTACAGAATCTAATTTGTTTGTGATCCGGAGACTGCCTGTCAATTCATGTAAATACACTAACAGGGGAGATTTATCAAGCTGCAACAAAGTTGCATTTCCTGGTGCATGGCACGACTATTTCCCCCCTTATTCCACCTTCATGCCAAGTGGGTGTGGAGGGGTGCGGAGTGTGCCATGTCTGGCACTGCTTGTAGCGCAACTCCACATTTTCCATCTATGACATGAATCGTTCGTTTTAAGGGCAGCTATGTGATATGACCTTATTGGTTACCTTTTTCACCATTTAGCAGGCTTCTTGCACCATTTTTTAGTCAGTCTTAGGAGCTTTTTGTAAATCAGATTTATTATGGTGTCTTAGATAGCTTGGTAAATGTGGGATATGATGTGTTTATAATGTCTACATGGGATTTAAGTCTTTTTTTTGTGAAAAGTCGCAAAAAAGCCTCAACTTGTGCAACTAATTTCAAGTGCTTCATTTGCCAGGAGGCGACTGAATCTGCACCTAAATTTACCACTTTTTGAAAAGTCACATTTCATAAATTATTTGCACATCAGAATTCAAATGATTGTGGTGTAAATTAGTTCAAATGAAAAGTGGAGTGTTTCGGCAAATATTGCAAAAAAAGTTGCACACTTCTGTGCAAATCAGGAGTTGAGACAATAGGGCAGATTTACTTACCCGGTCCATTCGGGATCCAGCGGCACGTTCTCTGTGGAGGATTCGGGTTCTGCCGGTATTCACAAAGGTAGTTCCCCCGATGTCCACTAGGTGTCGCTGCTGAGCTAAATTCCGTCGGAGTGCACTGAAGTTCACCAAGCCAGGCCAAGTGCAGGTAAGCGCTTGTCAAGCGACACAGTTTTAAAAAAAAATATGGCAGTTTCTCCGAATCCGACGGGTTTTCCGACGGCCATGCCCCCGATTTCCGTCGCGTGCATGTTGGCACCGATGAGCAAAAATCCGATCGCGTGCGCCCAATTCAGGGAAAACGGCGCAAATCGATAAAATTCGGGTAAAACTACATAAAACCGTCATTCGGGCCCTTAGTAAATGACCCCCAATGTGTACAACAGAAAACTCATGCTACTACAATTATAAATTCCCCCTATTCGCTGTCCTCTTCTGTCTTCAGCTCTGGCTCCGGCTCCATGTTGGGCTCCCCGCATGGTCCCGTTGCACACACCATGACATCATAGTGTGTGCGTTGCCATTGGCGCTGATGGTGTGTGCAACTGCACTGCACTGGCTATATATGGTGGGCTGCAAGCACTGGCTATGTATGGGGGGCAGGCACTGGCTACATACGGGGGTGTAGGCACTGGCAATATAGAGGGGGCAGGTACTGGCTATATATGGGGGGCAGGCACTGGCTATATACAAGGGGGCTGCTGCCTATTTACAAGGGGCAGGCACTGGCTATATACAAGGGGGCTGCTGGCTCTATACTATGGGGCAACTGGCTCTATATTAGGGGGCTGCTGGCTATATACTACGGGGCAACTGGATATATACTTGGGGGATGGCTATACACTAGGGGGCTGTCCGCTATATACTGGAGGCAGGGTGCTACTGGCTTTATACTAGGGATCAGGGGCTGGCTATATACTGGGGGCTGCTGGCTATATAGGGGGGGGCATGTGACCAATGCATTTCCCACCCTCGCCTTATTGAATCAATAGGTTTTCCCAGTTTTTTGTGCTAAAATTAGGTCAAAATTGGAAAAAAAATCTGTTCTCATATTTCTTGTTATCACCTGGTTAATAATAATATATATAGATTGCGCCATTTCTTCGAATAGCCATGTAATATGTTGATTTGTGTTTCCAAGTAAAACAGTAAGCCCGGAGGAAAAACACTTGGGTTTATAGCCAAACATAAAGTACATAGTGTCCTTTACGAAATGCAAATGTGAAAGTTAGAAGTTTCATAGATTTAGATTTTCCAGAGAATAACTGATTTATTCTTATAACCTCTTTGTCCTCTCTAGAGTCCTCCTACATAATAGAAAATTATGGCATTTGGGCATCGGTGGAAGACACTCTGCTCAGGCTCCAGTCAGGCCTGTTTCAGAAATCCTCGCCTAATGACCCAAACTAAAAGGCTTGTCAGGATTTGTTGAATAAGAGTTGGAAGTTGGAAGTTGGATAAGAGGCCAAAATAAAGGCACAAAATGTGTTCATCTGTCACAAGGCAGGACCTACCTGGTTTCCGTGAAAATAAGGCACCCCCTGAATATAAGACTTATACAATTTTGTAATTGTGGTGGGTGGGGTGCCAAAGTGGGGGGAAATGGTGCTGAATACATCATAGGTTAGTACTGATCAACATCTAGAGGCTTAAATGGCTGTTAATGTTTCCCGTGGCTGTTACAACAAGAGCCCAGTTGTCAGTCTATGATGGTCTTCACTTCTGATCGCACAAGTTCTGCTTTTGAACCTAAAGCAGTTGCCACCACTTAGTACTATCCCATTGTGTTGCGTGCAGAGGTTAAAGTTACAGTTTGGGACAAATACAGCTATCAACACAAAAATTTCATTTTTTGACTCCTCCCTAATTGGGCACCAATCAAGGTACCTATGACCTTACTCAAGATCGCTTTGCAGAGTCTATTGTCCATCACATTCTGTATGATGTTTTATGCAGATATTCTTCTATGTGAGTGAGATCTAAATGTTACCATGGTAGATATTTTCTTCTCTTTGTTTCCAAAGAAATAAAAATGAATAAGGTATTTTATAAGACGCTGGGGGGAATTTATCATACACCAGAGCTCATACACCGCCGTATGATGGAAGCCCTACTGGTGCGATGGCTTAGACCTACAGATTTATCCGCCTGGTGGCTGCATCACCGGGTAAATCTATGCTTGCACAAAAACTTATGAACGTTCAACGATGAACACTCACAAGATAGAGTGAGTGCATTCCACTTCACCGATGGCTAAGTCCCAGTAATAATCACAATTACTAGCGGTTTGCATGTAATTGCATTTATTTCAGGACTTGTACAACAAAAAAACTGGCATACAAGCGCTGATAAATATCCTCCATGGTTTATATGCCTAAAGTGTATGATGTTAGATTTGTGGCGTCCCCATCATCACTATGTGTTGGCACTGTGTAAGAAAAACAAATATAAGGGAAGTTCTAACTTGTATCGACTTGAGATATTATAAAAAAGACTGGTTCTATAGCAAAGGAAATCTGGCCTAGATAAGGATGTAGATAGCATGAGATAATAGTCCTTGGTACAAGAGCCGGCAGTGTGAGATAGTAGTGATAGGCTGCTGGCTCTGAGAACCAAGCAATGCCAAGCCTGTTGCTCGGCATTACAAAACATTCATTTACATTAGAATAGGAGGGGTATATTAGTGATGAGTATAATTTATAAGTGTCATGGTCTGGCCCCAAGCTATGTAATAGTGTATTGCTGCTGCCCTTTTATCATTCACCTAAAATGTAGTATGTGCACAGGATGTAAAAAGCTTAAACTTCATTGTGTATGTACCAGAGCCATCCCAGCATACAGCCAGTCACAAGGCTTGGGAGCTTTACTCACAGATCACATTGTCTACATCAACAACATTTAGTTTCTGTTAAAGAGAGATATTAATAATAATGACACTATCAGGGCTTGTTTTTTTTTTCTTTCCATGTTCTTCTCATTGTTCATCACATCTAAAATCCTATTTCCTGGCCTATTCATGAAGATCAGCAACCTGGGGCTTGAGTGATTAGTGACACACTTTTCCCATGCCCTCATCACCTCATCACCTCCCCCTGAAGTGCCCAGCTCGCATTGTCTATCATCTGCCCTCCTGCTGCAAACTGCTGTCAGATGCTCATTTACCCCTAATCTTGCACTTGCTCCCTTTTAATATTCTTTCTAATCCAGCAACTTGTCAACTGGTGCGTCAGCCCGTGTCCAGGCCAGCTGCTGTGTCACAGGCACCCAATGTTTTCTCCCAGCTTTGTGAAGAAAAAAAGTTTCCCCTGCCAACTATTACAAGACGTCTAGTAATAATTAATGCTCCTCTATGATTAGCTCATCCGTGGGACCGCCGTTGACCACTGAAGATAACACAGATGTCCATTAACCTCTGATAATATTAACTTTTATTTTGGGTTAGTATAATTTTAACACCTTACAGGTAAAGATCACAGGTTATTGTGTAGTCATCAAAAAGTATCGTGTTAACACTTGTAGATTGGTTATATGTAATAGACAGTGGGGGTCATTTATCTTTAGTCAGGACATTTGTGCTTGTCTTTTCTTGGTTTTTCTGGGTTTTGGACTTGTTTGATTTATCTAAAAAGTTGATCAGGCAGCTGTGGGTTTTTTTTGTGTCTTTTAACTAAAAAGTCGCACAAAAGTCTCAAACTCTTCTAAAGTTTTTCCTACGCCTGGTGGGGACTGGAGATTATTTGCAACTTTTTAATCAACATTTGCAGCAAAATTATGCCATTTTCATACCCCACATCTGGATATCAAAGATATGTCAGGCGCAACACTGAAAAATTCTTACACTGCTAATTTTGTTAGGAGAGTGAAAAGTCAGAAATTTAGGTGCAAATATATCAAATGTGCTAAAAGAAGTTGCAAAAACAAGAGGAAAAATAGAGACAATTCCTAGATCAATGACCCCCTGTGATTTATAGGTTGGAGTGGGTGGACCAGCATCTTTTTGCAGCCTTATATTATGTAAAACTATGAAATACATCAACCTGCCATCATGTTTTGTCTCTGACCTTGTTCAGACAGCTGTATTTTTGACTTGACCCATACTGGACACAACAAAAAGCTGATACTTTAGTCCATTTTGTAGTTTTGGAGACCTTTAAAAACTATAGTCTCTCAAGGGCTCCAAATCCCTATTTATGGTCAAGCGCTCTGCACACATGTATAGAAAGTGATCTTTTAGTTGTGATATTTAGATCACAACATGACTTACCTGAGCTTTAGTACTAACAATCAGCGAATGTCAATGTTTCTTTCTTCTGCGATGATTTTGTCATATGCTAATTTTTCATCTCATGCTTCCTCTCTTTTACAACCTTCCTACTAATGCTAAAATTATATCTTTCATTCACAATATTTAATTCACAAAATTCACAGGAATTTACCAATTCTCAGGTACAGTAGGGAATCATCTGGTGTAATGCACAACACTAGGGGGCACTCTAGAGCTGTGGGATATAAATAGCAGATGCTATGTTAGGAACCTAGGCCTCTTATTAGTTAGGCCTGACCTGAGGCTTTAATACATAGGGGCAGATTTATCAAGTGTCTGAAAGTCAGAATATTTCCAGTTGCCCATGGCAACCAATCACAGCTCAGCTTTCATTTTACCAGTGCTCATGAATATTTTAAAGGGGAGCTGTGATTGGTTGCCATGGCAATTGGAAATATTCTGACTTTCAGACAGATTGATAAATCTGCCCCATAGTCTTAGTTACATTCCAGGGATGTAACTTGCTTGCATGCCCCTATCGTGTGGCTTGCTTATCTTGGTCTCCACATGCGATACCCCTATAGTTCATGATCACAGTTTGCATTTGCATTACATTATGTTTTGGTGATAAAAAGGTTAATGTCAT
Source organism: Engystomops pustulosus (assembly GCA_019512145.1). Classification (NCBI taxonomy): domain Eukaryota; kingdom Metazoa; phylum Chordata; class Amphibia; order Anura; family Leptodactylidae; genus Engystomops; species Engystomops pustulosus. The sequence continues at coordinate 39,491,647 of CM033647.1, forward strand.
GAAATTTGTATAAATAACTGGGGGATGTGCTAATAGTTGGGGAAGAGTAATATAAAATGATTGAAGCCAGATCTCAAGATGTAGAGATGTAGATGTGTTGTGATTTTATTTTTGTATAATTCCACAGTCACAGTATAGCTGTGATTCTAAAAATTGGGGGAGTACTAGGAAATGACCCTGTGTTTGGTAAGTTGTTTAGGGAGAAACCAAAATCCATTTTTAAGAAAGGGAAATCATTGACTAATGATTTGGTAAAAACGGATTTACAATCGAAACAAGTTTCTAGACAAACATTTTGTCGAGAGTCAAAGGAAATGAACGTTCGCTTGCCTGTCCTGTCAACATTGTACTAGATGAATTTAATCACCCTGGAAAAGGATTTTTAGTGACAGTGATAGGTTTCTTTACATGCGATAGCGCAATTGTAGTTAATATGCTAAAGTGTACGTGTTGTCTAGCACAGTGATTTTCAACCTGTGTGCCACGGCACACTAGTGTGCCGCGACACATGGTTGAGTGTGCCGCGGGGAAAGTTCCCCAAACTATGGTGCCCCTGTGTAGCACTGCCACCGCGCCCCCGTGTTTCGGCCCCCATACTTACCTACAAGCCCCGCGTCGGCGATTAGGAGTGAAGATACGTGGAAGAAGACATCAAGGGTAAGTATATAAGGTTATTATTTGTATAGGGAAGGCAGCTAGGGTCTTTTTTTTATTAGTAAAGGGAGGCTGGGGCTTTTTGTTAGTAAAGGGGGGCCTCTAGGGCCTTTTAATTAGTAAAGGGGGTCCTCTAGGGCTTTTTATTAGTAAAGGGAGGCCACTAGGGCCTTTTAATTAGTAAAGGGGGGCCTCTAGGGCCTTTTAATTAGTAAGGGGGGCCTCTAGGGCCTTTTAATTAGTAAAGGGAGGCCTCTAGGGCCTTTTAATTAGTAAAGGGGGGCCTCTAGGGCCTTTTAATTAGCAAAGGGGGGCAGCTAGGGGCTCTTAATTAGTAAAGGAAGGCCGCTAAAGGTTTTTATTAGTAAAGGGAGGCCGCTAGGGGTTTTTTATTAGTAAAGGGAGGGCGCTAGGGGGTTTTTAGTAGTAAAGGGAGGCCTTTTATGACTGTTTTAGTGTCATTTTGTGCTATTTTGGTTGGTGGTGTGCCCCAGGATATTCTAAGTATAAAAAGTGTGCCGCGGCTCAAAAAAGGTTGAAAATGACTGGTCTAGCATATGTATGACAAACTACTAGGGGTATAATAATTAGGTTGAACGAGCAGAAATCTATCATTAGGCAATATCTTCTATGTGAGGAAAAAAATTACGAGGAAAGAAGAGAAAAAGGTGCTAAAAAGATGGAAAGATATGAAACAGGTGTTGCTAGACATTTCAAGGATATGGAACACAAAACATACAACCTTAGATGGCTCATATTAGAACATATAGAAGGGAACACTACAGAACATACAAGACTATTACAGCGAGAAGTACTGCATATTGGATTACTAAGCTTGAAACATTGTATTCATGGGGTTTAAATAAACAATGTAAGGCTGCATTCACTCGACTGTCATGGGGAAGTATGTATGGCTGCAAGCCTGAAGCCGCATATACATCCCCATAAACAGCAACTGGCTCCCAGTGGCCATATGGTGCCACACGTGTGTCACTATACCACACCGTACACGAGGAAAAGATAGAGCATGTTCTATCTTTCCCCATGTGCATGGCTGTGCAACATACATCCCAATGCAGAGGGGAGGAGTATGCATCGCTTAACCCTACTCTTCTCCAGTGTGCATCCCATATGCCTGCCCGGCTACGGTTCGTGTACATGTAGCCTAACTATAATTGCAATGTATCCTGACGATAAGTGGGAGGTTAAGCTCGTTGTTTTTAATGGTTCTATTTTTTGTAATATTTTGTAATATTAAGGTGTAATAGAGAGTATACAAGTGTGTACCACGAATGCCCGACAATGGAGGAGTCTCCTCCCAAAGGTAGCAGTACGCGCAGCCCTTGGAACGTCAGTCTCAGTGCAAGACATGTGCTAAACAATCGTAGAAGAAAACACCTTTTGGTGAAATGTGACTAGATACTCACGATGTCAAGAAGTTTGAAGAATGAAGTTTGTGATTTATGATGCATAAGCAGATTAATATGATAAGAAAATTACATGTTGTGATTGCATTGTGTGGTCATGGTTCCACAATTGCTATTTTCTCATAGTGCATTGTAATTATACAACCGTATTCATTCATGCAGTGTATACACACAATATAGAATGACATCTTCATTTTTCCGACACCTGCTTTCATTGGCAGTTTAGTGGAGAAGGACATTTAAGGCTTATCTCTACCCTCTCAGTAAACCATTTTGTGAGCGTGAGAAAGGCGTTGCTAGAGTAGCGATGTCTATAGGTCATAAATACCTCTGGAACCATCAGGCTTGAACTGTCAACCAACTATTGACTGACGTGTTATGGTAAAACAATATAAAACTGAAATGTGGGTAAAGAACCTTCAGTAAAGCAAGTGAATAATCCTTCACCAGAACTGCTAAAATAATGTACATGATACAGTACAATACAACTTTATTCATCCTGTGGGGGAAATAGCTTTGTACAAGAGGTCCGAAAATGAAGTGACATTTAGGTGCATGAGTATTAACACATACAAATAGAAAGGAACACAAAGGACTATGCTTTTACTTGGTTGGGATGCAACAAGGTTCGGCTGGTCACAGTTTGTGTCCTGTTGATGAAGGGATAAAGGAATTGGGAAACCTCTATGATTCATCTTTCGGACAGAATCAACCAGATCATTCCTCATCATTCCAACCAGATCATTCCAATAGTCAACCAGATCAATCCTTATCATTCCGACCAGATCATTCCTTATCATTACGACCAGATCATTCCAATAGTCAACCAGATCTATCCTTATCATTACGACCAGATCATTCCTTATCATTACGACCAGATCATTCCAATAGTCAACCAGATCATTCCTTCAAACTGAAATATTGAATTATGCAGGACTAGGCTATACACTGTACTTTTCAGAAGTGCTGGATCTGTCACATAACAGACACAACTTGTGTCTGAATGCCTGGATGGGGGATAAGTGTCTGATCACTTGGGTGCTAGCTTCTGGGCTCACAAGTGATGCTCCACAGGTGTGCAAAGCAATTCCCTGCTTCAGGATCAATCCAATGAGGCCAACAGAAGTTGCCTGAAGCAACTCTTGCATTGTTAGAATACTAGGTTAGAATACAGAAGCAGTGTGTGAAAAATACTTTACTCATACTTTTTCCATAGAAATAAAGAGCATAAGTATCATCCAGTTAATAATAATACGTACATATACTGATTGTCAGCAAGTGTGACCACATTTATAAAAGTAGAAGTTTTGACAGTCTGCTTGTCTGGACCATTGCAGGAGGAAAGAGATCAGCATTGACCTTAGAGCACTAAATGTTGTTGTTATCAGTCTAGATAGGACTATAAAGCAACTTTCACAACTTTTCACAAGTCTATTCACCTATATGTGTGGGGGATCTTAAGAAAGCTGTGCATACACAAATAGCCACAAAACTTACTTGACAAACAAAAGCAAGGCTGTAAAGAACAGTGGGGCAAAAGACAATTATTTCTTGTAAAGGCAGCTCTACATGCTATGGATTCATGTGGTGTGTTTAGTTTTTCACACAAGACACAGTGGGACATGTTTTGTGATGTTGGATCTGTAACATCTCTGTCAGCATCATCCTTGGTCTGTGGAATGTGACTAAGAAGTCGCTTATTTTTATCTCATTGCCTTTCTTGCACTTCTGTAGTGTGAACATGGGTTTTATCTGCTATACTGTTTGGATTGATTAGCACCAAACTTTGTCTCCTTCTCTAGCCTTGATCCATCTTTAATTAAGTTTCACACTCCTGCACCTGCTCTCTGTGCTATCTGGATTTCTGAGCTCCGGACCAATAACTTTTGAGGCCGGGTTTTAAGATCACATAAAAGTCCTGCCTACCTTTCCTTCACTTCTGGTTTTAGAGGTTTTCTTCCTTGCAATTTGTATCTTTTTATCTCTGGTATACTGACTATTCTCCAGTCTAGTGTTTTTGTACTTCGCCGCCCTGATAGTTGTGACACAGCTCTGTCGATTGCCCCAGGAGGAGGACATCGACCAGTAGTCCCTTGCCATTATGGCTGTCAGGGCTATCAGGTAGAGGCAACTGGGATTGGGTTTAGCTTTAGGGCCCACTGTCTGTGTCAGCTGTACAAATCAATGATCAGGCACGTATCTGAATAACAGCTAAATGTTCATATTGAAAAAACATTATGTGACCATTTAAAAATATTTATAAAGTAATATAACCACAGTAAGTACAAGACAATTGTGTAAATGTCAACATGCAGAGATGACAGCTTTTGCAATGATATCAATGTTTGAGTTGGAATCCTAATAACTTTAATGATACATTATACCTTACACTGAACCTCTAATGAAATATCTTCCGACTAGAAGACGTGCTATGCTTTAGGGAAGGTCATTTTTATAATGATGTGTCCTTTCATACATATTATTACAAATGTTCCACTGGGCAGAATTTACCAGATATCACAGGGACATATGAATACAAGTGTCTGTGTTTGTTTTACCTCCTCGAGTGAAGGCAGAAACTACAAGGACCTTAAGACCCATATATGAACCTTCATAAAACTGCGGCAGAACCCTGGAAAGACACGGCACTGCATGCTGTGGAGCCAGGATACTGTAACACAAAAATACCATCTATACAAGGAAGAAATGGCATTCAGTTTGTTTGTTGTGCTTTGTCCTATCAGCATTGTTAATTGTAAAAAAATGTCAAGCATTTAAGAAATTTTTGCATTGTATATTTATATTTTAGGTATCACAGAAAAATGCGAGGAAGCAGGTTTCCTTTACATTGCTTTATCTAGCACTGAAAGCCAAATAAAAGGATGTTATGCAGAAGAGGACGCCAATAGACCTTCCAGCACTTCATTAATAACCACCAGTCAAATGTGGGACCAAGGACTACTGCTGACATATTTGCATCCATATTGTTTCTGAACCTCTAGTTACATAAACATTCTTTTGTCACAACATCATCTTTCGGAACACCATTATAACTTGCTCAACCCTGAATTCCATTGTGACTCTTTTGCCTTTAGAATCAATGCCCCCAATAATTCATGTCTAGCTAAGGCATTTTCCTTATATGAATCCTTCTTGGTTTTATGTAGCTGGTTGCATATCACTGTATCTGTCAGTCCCTTCTTCCCTGTAGCTTACTCCTTCCAGGGCACATTTCAAACAGCTATAACTTTTGAAACGTGTAATAGTTCTTTTGTCATTTTAAAGGGAAGAATCTCTCCTTTAATAGTGCACAATGATTGTGTCTCTAGGTGCAACAGAACCAGAAATATCCATGGTTAAAATTAGTCGGGAGTTGGAGCTAAGGCTTATTTTCCTATAGGTCTATTTTTCGGGTGATTTTGTGTGTGAATGGTTTGCATGAAAGAGGGAAGCTTTGACTATATATTAATGTTGTTGCCCTTGTACTTCCAGGACAAGACACTGGGGAAATTCATTATGACTGGGGACTGGGGAGATTCATTATGACTGGGGACTGGGGAGATTCATTATGACACACTTTGGGTGTGTCGGGGTGGGAAACGGGGCACACAGAGGGCGGGCAGAGGCATGAACACCCAGCCTGCCCCATTTACTATAGTAGAGAACTCTACCAGCTCTGATCTGGTCTACAGACACATATAAGATTCTTAAATTATTATTTTTTTGGTCTGGTTTTTTACCTTAAAATAAATTTCAGGTTTATAGTCTGATTAATTAACAAAAAATATTACATTTTAGATATTTTCTTCTCACTGTAACACAGTGTTACCTTAAGCCAAACTTTATAATGCGTGACGTATATGACGTATATGATGTCAGATATAGAAACACTTTTTTTAACTTTTATTTTCACTTTATGTCCCTCACAGGTCACACTAGATTTTTATTATCCTTATACTCAAATTTAATTTTTTTATTTATTTATTTAATATACAGAGCCTGTGGTGCAGATGGTAAGTAAATGGAATATGACTGCTGCAGCCTGTACCTACCCTATCACTAAGCAGAGATGTGCTTTGGCCAGTTTGGGCAAAACACATGCCATCACTGCTGAAGCCACTGAAAACATAAAGAGAGTAAAGAGCAGTAATGAGAGTCACATTTTTGGAGGCAGAAAAGTATCATGTCTCAAACAAGGCGCGGTGCACACTGCATTTTGTCACCAAACGTAAAGGAAATCTACCATCAAAATCCAGCAAGATAAACCAGAGACACTTACTCATAGATCCAGGCCCTGTGATGGTGATCATTTTTCTTATATTTGTTATCCATGGCCTCCTTCCTTCTAAAATTATGCTAATGAGCTGGGACAGCAGGGGCAGCTTCATTTTAAAAGTTGATCTTAGAAGGAAGGAGGCCATGGATAACATATATAAGAACATTACCACACTCAGTGTGCCTGGATCTATGAGTAAGTGTCCCGGGTTTATCATGATGGATTTTGATGGTAGATTTCCTTTAAGAGAAAGAAATATCCATTAAATAAAGAAGATCCAGCGTTTTGCTGACGGGTTCATTTCTTGTAAGTAAATCACTGAAGATTTTCTGGACCTGTGTGAGTTTAGAGGCAGTTTTATTATCTTTTGTAGCACTCCAGTGGCCTTTATGGAGAGACTAGTTAAAAAGTGACTTTTCCTGTCTGTTGTTTCAGTAGATTATGTTATAGAGATAAGCTTCATTAGACGTGAACAAATAACTATTTTATTCTGCAGTCATAATTAACTTTGTGTTACCCAGACAGTGACACATGTGATAAGTGGAAATGGTAACCTGTTCTTGTGAACAGCACCTATAATGGATAGTGGTACAGAGAACATCACTTAAGTTATGACCACACTATTTTCTTTATAGTCATTGCTTCGTCTATCTTTGTAAGCCGAAATTTGTCTCCTATGGTTGCATATCATATCATTTATTCTATGGACAACCTTATTTTGTAGAAGGAAACCATAGGATGTCCTGCTACTGGAATCTCAGTATTTTGCCTCAATCTGTTGGGGAATCCTGTCCCCTCACAAGGAAAGTCACATTTGTAGTGTGAGTAATGACTGCTGGTATAGAGTCATCCAGACCAAATTTAGATTTCACAATTAAAATTTAAAAAATCACGTCAGGCACATCTATCCCTCCAAACCAAAGGTCCTACCTCATTTACTGCAGTGAGTTGATCTACATGATGATATTGAGTCAGTGGCTCCTGTGTAATATAAAACTTACTAAAGTAGGATCTTTGGTTTGAAAGGCTAGATGTGCCTGCACTTACACATTACATAACATATCAGTCAAACACTTGTTTAGCTAACAGCTTTCTCTCACAAGATATATACCTGCACATTGAACCTGACCATGCATGTATATGTTCTAAGATCACCTCTCCAATCTTACACTGTGTAAAATCTGCTCAGCTACTCCTGCTCTATAACATGCTGCCTGCAGATAGGACACTGGAGATTATTTATCATACGCTGTCGCTTGTGTGCTGGCATATGATAGCCCCACCATGCATCCGTTGTATCCGGATACATCAAGAGGCTCCGGCCTGTTAATATATACAGCGGCGTCCTGCGCAGCGTCTATCTCTATGCCAGGCCCTGCCTGGTGTAGAAAAAAGACACAGCCGTCAAATTTTTACATATGAAAATTTGCTGGCTGCAGCAAATGAGCAGGCGCGGGGACAAGAACGCCGCACGCCAGCCCACTCCCCACCTGCCACGCCCATCCTGTCACATACCTGGCGTGAAAGGGGCGGAAAGGGGGAAATAATTGCAAGTGCTATCAATAAGCTAGCATTTGAGATTATTTTAGGACTTCTATGCCTCTGGCGTGGCGCAGAGGCAGATAAGTTCCCCCCTCTGTGTACAATCCGCTCAGCTCATCCTGCTCTATAACATGATGTTTGCAGATAGCATGGTATTTACAATCTGTTCTTATGTGTTCTATCACATGATGGGTCTCATTTATTATAGCCCCATCACCAGTTTTTTGCCTGCAAAATGCTTGAACATGTATTCATAAAGTGTCCACAACACATTTGCACTATACCTGATGTGACACAAAATTCTGCACTTAAAGGGGCGTTCAGGTGCCCAGTCGGACCGTGCGCCACATTTATCATGCAGTGTCCAACAGAATTGGGTCGCACGCCCTATGTTAAAGGTGCACCAAAAAAAGGTTGGTGCACTCTGTTGGAGCAGTGCAAGGTACGATTCATTAATGTGGCGCATCCTGCTCATTTCACAGGCAAACTGCACCTAATGCGGTTTGCACTGTTTTTGATAAATGTGGGCTAATGGGGCACATTTACTAACAACAGTGCAAACTGTACTAAATGCAATTTGTCTATGTATAGTGCAGGGTGCACCAGATTCAGGATTTCTGGCGCACGTTTTGCATAAATCTGGCACCGCCTGCATTGCTCCGAAAGAGTGCACCAACTTCTTTTTGGTGCACCTTTAACATGGGGCATGCAAAACACTTCTGTCAGACTTTGCATATTAAATCTGGTCCACGGTCCGATTGCCGAAACGCCCCCTAATTTGTGTCGCATGATGCCTAGTGCAGCGACGCGACAAAAGGGTCAAGTGAAACACAAATGTGGTGCAGACACTTCTTAAATACCTGTGCAAACAGTTTACACTTAAAAGAACGTGCAAAATCTGACAGAAAACTGGTACTCGGCCCGTAGTAAATGTGCCCCAATGGGTGTAGTTTTGCATTGTATTTTGATTGCGACACGTTTGCTTTAAGGATATCCTTTTACATATATAACTAATTTATATGACACTTACAGTGGAGCCAAATCAGAAGTAAAATATGCAAGCAGATTTGTTGTAAAGATTTACGATACAAAAGCACATGTTATCAAGATCTGGGGACATCCGCTTTAAAGAGCAGCAAAATAGCTGAAAAGGAATGAAGTGTGTGCTGTGCATAATGTGAAAGAAATGGCACGTAACTATTCATGCAACAAAAGGAGACGGGAAGGAAACGTTCTACTTTGTTGGACAAGTCTAGGCTTGAGCAAGTCATTCAATACATCATTCTGGACTGTTCCAGTTGCACAACATAGTATGGCAAATCTGCAGTGTCCTCGCCTTAGCTTTTCTTTTTTATTTTTTTTTATTTGTGATAAGGTTTTGCACAAATCAAATGTTGAAATTGATATCTTATGTTCTACTGATCACTATGTACATGGAAAGTGATTATAGGCCAAATGCAACAAGAATTAGCACAATGGTAAAATTACCTGCACAGCTCACCGAGGAACAGATTAAGACTACCATGGGCCCTGGGCTGTATGAAAATTATAGCTCCTAAGTCTTCATGGGGTATGGAGGATGAGCCCTTTTACTGCTTTCAGTCTAAGGTTTCAGGACCTTTGGAGAACCTTTAAAGGTCCTGAAATGGCTCTTGTGTACATGTGTATTTAGAGCATGAACAGACGTAGGAGGATTTAGTGGGTGAATGTCCTTTTTAGTATTAAATTTGGTGGATGTTTTGGGTTGCAGTCGGCCCCTTAGAAGGTTTGGCCCCCAGCTACCGCCAAAACCGCCTATATTATAATCCACGTCATACAATAGAGAAGAGAGTGGCTCTGGCACTACCCCTATACACCTCGTGACACGGTTGGACCACGGTGCTGCTGGAGTTGCATGTGGCATCTATAGCAGTGATGCGAAGCCACAGGTGGTGCTCAGCAAGGCAATGAAGTAATCTTGAGCAGATATATAGAAGAAAATTGCGGCACTCACCAAGGAAGCTTCAGTGTCAGGAAGGTGAAAAGTGGCTTCAGCGTTAAGGGGTTAAAGGTCCTGAAATGGATCTTGTGTACATGTGTATTTAGAGCATGAACAGACGTAGGAGGAAGTGTCTCTGGTTTATCAGGCTGGATTTTGATGGTCGATTTGATGGTCGCCCAAGGAAACACAAGAATAAATAATAACTTTATGCAGAAGTTGATCTAATCTGATTGAGGGCCATGTAATACGCAGAATGGGCTTATTTTACAGCAGACAAAATGTTTTTAATGCTGGTTTCACATAATTTATTTTGCCTGCGTTGTAAGGACACATCGGGTTGATATAACGTACGGCAACAACGTATCCCACTGTATGTCATTGTTCTTATATGGACAATGACATCACTGAGTGTACGCTCAGTGGAGGTGGGGGGGGGGTGCAGTACTACTGCATCTGTCCTCCATAGGCTTCAATGGCCTCTGCTGAGCATGTACATTGCTCAGTGGGAAGGAAAAATACAGCAAAGTGTGAATCTAGCCTCACCTAGTCAGTGTTCTCATTGGGCATCACATCATTACTTTATATAGACCCTACTGGCAAGTGACTGGTCAGCTCCAAATTCCAAATTGTCTTTATTTTGACCTTTAGAGATAATCCAAGGAAGCTTCAGTGTTTATTGAAAACAACACAGGTGATACAGGACGCCGACGTGCGACACTGAAGCTTCCTTGGTGAGTGCCGCAATTTTCTTCTATATATCTGCTATTATAATCCACAATTGCTCTCACTCCTCTAGCTAAGAACAAGTGTGGGATATGCTATAGGACATGATAAACAAATCACTTTGGCATTAGTTTGAGACCATAGACCAAAGTTTAAGAAAAAGGGGTGCTTTCTCCTTTATAATTCCCTGCACATCCATCTTCCCCTTCATAGCTACTACCATCAAAATCTAGGATGATAAACCAAGGCCACTTACTCATAGATCCAGGCACAGTGATAATCTTCTTATATTTATTATCCATGGCCTCCTTCCTTCTATGATTAACTTATAATTATGCTAATGAGTCAGGAGAGCTCTGGGGGCATTACCAAAGCCCCTCTGTGATGTAGCTTCACAGGTTGTTACAATGAGCAGAGCATGTTTCTTCCCCTCCCCTGCACTTCCTGCTGCTGTTAGATTACACAGGCAAGAGAACGGGGGTTGGGTGAGACATGTTCTGCTTATTGTAACAGCCAATGAATCTGCAGCACTGAGGGTCTAAATCTGTAATGCAATCACAGAGTCACCTGGATAATCCCTCAGGCTCATAAACATATTTATAAAAGTTGGTTTTAGAAGAAATGAGGCCATAGATAACAAATATAAGAAGATTACCACAGTCACTATGCTCGGATATATGAGTAAGAGTCTCTGGTTTATCAGGCTGGATTTTGATGGTCGAATTGATGGTCGCCCAAGGAAACACAAGAATAAATAATAACTTTATGCAGAAGTTGATCTAATCTGATTGAGGGCCATGTAATACACAGAATGGGCTTATTTTACAGCAGACAAAATGTTTTTAATGCTGGTTTCACATAATTTATTTTGCCTGCGTTGTAAGGACACATCGGGCTGATATAACGTACGGCAACAACATATCCCACTGTATGTCATTGTTCTTATATGGACAGTGACATCACTGAGTGAACGCTCAGGGGAGGTGGTGGGGGGGATGCAGTACTACTGCATCTGTCCTCCATAGGCTTCAATGGCCTCTGCTGAGCATGTACATTGCTCAGCGGGAAGGAAAAATACAACAAAGTGTGAATCTAGCCTCACCTAGTCACATCCATGTTCTCATTGGGCCAGCAAATCCATTTTAATTGCATGACATCATTACTTTATGTAGACCCTACCGGCAAGTGACTGGTCAGTTCCAAATTCCAAATTGTCTTTATTTTGACCTTTAGAGATAATTTTCAATCTCTGGAAATGCTGATACTCCGGTTGCCCAGTTACTTAGAGCTCCTTCAGTTGTGACATTTTTGTATAGGATAGAATGTCAGATAAACATCGAAAACCAAAATTCTTACAATAAATAATAAAACAATAAAAATGATTCAATTACATTCCAAAAATGATACATGTTTAAATCTTGTTTTTATAACATGGTCTTGCATGTATCTCAGTGATACTTTTATCTATTGGGGGATTTCTTTAACCTCTCAGTGACAGGCTGGTTAAGCACAATAATGAGGGGGCCTGAAGGTTAATTACCCTGTAGGAATCCTGCATTTGGAGTGACCTTGTAAACCTCTTACACATAATGACACGGCCATTTAGGAACTGTTGTCACATCCTATTCAAAGCAAAAACAACACACGGCATCCAAACAAAGTCCCCCCCAATGTGGATGTGTCTTCTTGGTCCTAATGTGTGAAATCTCATGATCAGCCGTGTGTAACTGTATCCAGTGCGAGTAATGTGATATTATTGTAATTAAACTTTGAACTGGCCCGTGAACCGCTTCTTGTTTTATGTTGTGTTTTTCCCATCTTACTGTCAGCACTTGGTTTTAATAGGAATTTAGATCTCCCTTAGGGGTTCATTCTTTTACCTACAGGGCTGCTTCTGCAGCTAATATCGCATGGGTAGTGACAAGAAGCGATTTCCCTTATCACGCACTTACCTGAAGTTCATTGGTATGTTTATAAAAATTATCAGACCTAAAATGGGACATATGCATAAGATACGTTGAGTATGTGAACATATGTTGGCCGGCACTGGCAACACAACAAAGCATTAATATATTATGTACAAAAATCTTAACATATAGTCATCAGTGCATTACAAGAAATGTGCCCTCTGAACCCTGTCATAAGAAGTGTAAATGCCCCTTCACTTTATATATGCCACCTTTTTGTACCAGAAGAGGGACTGTGGCACCTCATCACAGTTTCAACAGAATTTCTGCCAAGACTGGGGGGGGGGGGGGCATTTATCAATATTGGCGCAGAGTCTGTGTTTTTAGCACATGAATTGCGCATAACTTTATACTGGGATGTTAGATTTTGGCACAAGGGGTTAATGAGTTGGCGTACGATCGAAATTGGCCAAAACGTACTCCTAATTCATGAAAGTGAACTCGGTAGACCAGCTCATTGCAGCTCTAACTGTGCGCTAAAAATTGCGCCAAAAAAGTTACTCGCAAGTGTTGAAATTGCAAAGCTGTGACCAAAAAAATAAGGTGTGGGTATAGGAGCAGCAGCAATATTGTGGGGCTCCAATAGAATAGAAAGTGTGATGCTAAGAAATTACCTATATAAAAGCATTTCCAAACTACAGTAGTATTACAAAAGTCATGTGGCTGTTATGTCAGCAAACTAGGTTCATATACATCCTATAGGAGGCTTCCTTTTAAAAATGCGAACATTGAAGCCTGGCATTCAGGACTGTAAAGTAATGGGTTAAATTATTTTTATTGTGTAAACATCACTAGGGGATTGAAATTTGAGAATTTTCTTTCATGGGCACCCGACTTAAAGATGACCCCCAGTTACAGACCACTCTGCCCAGAACTGTCAGATGGGTGGTCCTGGACTGTGGAAGCTGATCTGTCATCAGCCATATGACAATAAAGAGCAGTAAATATTCATAGTTATAGGTTGAGAACAATCCATTGTGACAGAATCAGTAGAGCAGGAGTTGAAGGTGGAGGATAAAGGTCCTCTTGAGGCAGATTTACTAACCTTACCTAAAAAATAACTATTGCACTGTGGGGGCTAGAGTTTATCATGTTGAATAATAAATCGGTTTCTCTCTAGTAAGAGACGTACTGGTTTGGCTATTATCCCATGTCATGTCACAAGACTCTCTGGAAGTCAGACATTGATGTACAGGGCCTTTTAAAATTGATCACTGGAGACATATGTTTCCTTTTTCCCATCCTGAAGATTATATACACATTCCTTTACTAACCTACACCCAATAATGGTTGGTTTGGTTCATGTCAGAAAATGTTGCAAAACATTGGTACATTGTTACATTGGTACATTGGTACATTGGCACATTGGTACACTGGCACATTGGCACATTGATACACAGGCACATCGGTACACTGGCACATTGATACATTGGCACATTGTTACACTAGCACACTGTTTCCTACTGTACGGCACTCCCACTTTCCTATTTGGCGATGCCTATATTATTACATAATTTAAATGTATCTCAGAAATGTGTAAAATGCCTCAAAACAGTTCATATCAGTGATATTATTTCTGCATCCAAGCACTGCTGGATTATTTCATCCGTACCCTGGGTGTAGGCATGCTCCTTGCTTTACATTATGTACATAAAGCACTAGGGAAACCCTTGGTGACTATTTACACTGCTATTAATAATTATCATCTCTATTCATGTCACAGAGTAGAAAGTCAGGCATTCTGCCCAGGTTAAATTAGTTCATGGCACATATATAACGCGACGCAATAAAGATGAGGTTGAGGTCTCTGACGCCATTAATGTGCATAAGCTTTGTCAAGGAACAATGATTTTGGTACTTTCGGGTCAACTAACATTTGCAGTAGTGGACTCAGAGGCTCGTCCTTTGGGCTGTGAAAAATGACTTTGGTTATTACCATTTGGGGGACAACATCCAATTTGCAAGCAGCATATTATAGAGCAGGAGAGGCTGACGACTATATATTGGAGAGGCTATATTTAGTTTTCTAATAATGTGGTTTATCCTATATGTGAGTGATAGCTATCCCTGTATGCAAAATCCCACATGAAGGGTTATCAATCACAGATAGGACGTATCCCCATGTATAGATGACTGCTTCTAAGTATAGAAAGAGCACATACAGTACATACATGATAAGCTGTGCTGTATCTTATTCCACAAAACTATACATTAATCCTCTAGCACTAAAATCGGTTTTCTGCAGACAGGAAACGGTACAGACGGTCCCCTACTTAAGAACACCCGACTTCCTGACGACTCCTAGTTAAAGATGGACCCTTCTGACCACTGTGATCTCTGGTGAAGCTCTCTGAATGCTTTACTAGTTATTTTTAGTTATTAAATTAATTATTTATTAAATTATTTTATATTGTTCCCATAAAAAGAATGGCTGGACCATTCTACAAGTTCTTTTACCTCTTGTGTTATCCCGTCATCCTCAAAGACTGTAAGCTCTTGTGTCACCCCCTCATTCTCATAGACTGTGAGCTCTTGTGTCACCCCCTCCTCCTCATAGACTGTAAGCTCTTGTGTCACCCCTTCATCCTCATAGACTGTAAGCTCTTGTGTCACCCCCTCATCCTCATAACCACAAAGATTCAGTTGGACCGAGCGCGCGCTGCGGACGGGCGCTGAAGCAGCGCCATAGGGGTAAAGGGTCCAAAATGTGGGTCAAGTATCGGGAAGAGTAAAAAAGTTGCACGACCTTAGTGAATCCGCAGAACCTGAAAATCTCGTCAACAACGCAGCGGATCGTGGGACTGGATCGGGGGAGATTAAATGTGCCCATTTTGTTTGTACTCCTCATTTCCCCCAGTGGTGGCGGCTGAGTCTTGATGGAGTTTTCAGCCAGCTAAGAACCTTCTATTGTCACTCAACTTACATCTTACCCTTTGTAAAGAGAATAGGCAAAATACATAAAAATTAGGCTATCCACTCGCTCCTCCTCACAGATGAAAATCGTAGATATGTTAACTGTGTTTTATTTTAGAAAGTTGCAACTATGCGTTTTTAATAAATTGCTCTTTCTTGC